>JAKKIB010000180.1:6857500-6965000 GCA_023089585.1 Melophagus ovinus
AGCACTTCACAAAACCTGTTCGAGAAGTCTCAGTTTCAATTTATACGATACTCTACATCTCGATCATTCTTAACATTTTTAAACACTTCTTTTTATTACATTTTTTTTCCAAGTTCTATTAGCGTCTGGTTGTGATCGATCGATCCAATAATTCTTGCATTTTTTTGTTATAACGGTCTGTATTCTCAAATTGAATATACATTATTTATGAAGTAACGAAACCAGTCTCAACATGGCGTATCCCGCAAAGCATTATCATTACCATAACAATTTGCTTCAGCTGCAAAGCCCTTTTGAGTAGAGTAGTGCAATAAAATTTCCTTGGGACAAAAGTAGGCAATTTCAAAACTAATAAAAACTTATTTTATGTACAACAATAATATTTAAGATTAAATACAGTATTTTGAAAAACAGCGAGAACTTATTTAAGGTTTTAATATTTTTAAATATCGAAGTACCTTGTACTTTATTTAATAGCTGGCTTTTTTTTTAAATTTACTAATATTTTATCTTAATCAGCCCAAAAATCAACTTTGAATTTTATATAAACTTCTTTACATTCTCATTACAATTGATCTCACCTGACTATATCAATAAATTTCATCATTAATAAGCAAAAGAGAGCAGAATTATGATGGAGTAAGAGAAAAAGAATTGAATTAAAAAAATATAATCTATTTATTGGCTGTTTACAATCTCTCATTTAACATTGCGTTCTATCTATTTAACTATCTACAACAAAAATTTATCAAATTATTATCCAATGCAAAATCAATGATTTTACTTTGCAGCATAGTCAATACAGGCTTCCTGTAGGCTAGCCAACGAAAAAAAAAAAAAAAAAAAAAAAAGAAAAAGAAGAAGAAATTATGATTATATTAGCTAGCTGCAAGGAATTCAATTTTGTCAATAAATTTGTAAGATTGCATTCCTTGTTATACCTTGAATCTCAAATTCACATGTAAACTATTATAGAAAATTTATTTTTTATACTACCGCATAAATGTATGAACTTTATTAATTGAAATAATTGACGAATTTCAATGTTGTCGGACAGTTGAAGTCGGTATAGATCGACTCTAACAAATACCTTACGCCACATCGTCAAGTACTAATTATCAGCTAATTCATTCAAAAATGCAAAAAATTTTATCAGGTTTATAATTGAATTAGAAATCATTTCAGAAAATAAATCTTTCAATATAAAATAACCAAAATAATTTCGAAACATTTAATACGGTTCAAATACTTTATTGCCAAAAATTTTATCAGGTTTATTGTTTTTTATACTGGTTTCAAACCAAATATCTTAGTAGCCATGAACAACGATATTTTGTTATAATGTAAATTGAATCCCAGCGAATGGAATTTAATTTAAGAAAAACAAGTAAGAATTTTATAGACACTTACTGATGACTTTTAAATACCCTACACCACTTTATCTAATGTAATGAAAAACTCAAATAGAGGAAGTACAACTTAAGGAAGTAAAAAGCTGTAATTTGTGTATTACTTGAAAATTTCTTAACTTAACTGTACTTTAATTTAATTTAATTTAACTTAACTTGAATTAACTTAACTTAACTTAAATTAACTTAATTTAACTTAAATTAATTTAACTGAAATTTAATTTAACTTAACTTAACTTAATTTAACTTAATTTAACGTAACTTAACTTAACTTAATTTAACTGAACTTAACTTAACCTAATTTAACTTAACTTAATTTAACTTAACTTATACTTAATTTAACTGAACTTAACGTAACTTAATTTAACTTAATTAGGAATCATTTTTGTTTTAAAAGGGAAGCGACTTTTCAAAATTCTTCCATTTAACATCTTTGAAATGATATTGAAATAGTCGATTTTCACCGAATAAATTGCCCTTCCTGTTAATTTTATTTATATATATACATATATATATATATAAATATATATATTTATATACATCATACATTTCTTGGAAATATCTTTGTTAATTTTAATATTATGTGAAGCCTACACCAAGAGATTTATGCAATTAACTTGATCACAAAGGTATAAGCTAAATATTGATCAACATTTACATTTTACATAGTTATTGGTGAAGGTTATGTTTATTTTTATTAAAAGGGTAACATTTATCTAAAACACATATATGAATAATACCCGAAAGAGTTTCGTTCAAGTTGTTCGACTTTTATTATTAAATGGAATGTTTTGCCGAATGCCAAGGAAAAGAAATGCTTGAAATAATGTAAAAATATGCTTTGCCTTGATTTTTATAATACTTCTAATGTAAATCATTATCATTAATATGTAACACAGCTCCTGGTATAGGCTTACATAAATTATACATGTACTTTTCAAGCCATTAATGGCAATAATAATATGAAGAAATATCTTTAGATAGTTAATTTGCTATTGCTTTTATTCACTTGTTATTTGTGTGGGGATTTTGATGGGAAAATTTTATTGGGATTTGCATGTATCCCAAGAGAAAGATACCACATTATTCTTCTATATGTATAGTGAATGTCATAATTCATCGGATCGGATCAAAGTACGTGTATGGGATGAAGATAATGATCTAAAATCAAAATTACGACAAAAATTGACAAGAGAATCTGATGATTTTTTGGGTCAAGCCATTATCGAAGTGCGTACATTATCTGGTGAAATGGATGTTTGGTATAATTTGGAAAAACGTACTGATAAATCAGCTGTATCTGGTGCAATACGTTTACATATATCGGTAGAGATTAAAGGTGAAGAGAAAGTTGCACCTTATCACGTTCAGTACACTTGCCTGCATGAGAATCTTTTCCATTATTTATGCGAAGAAAATGGCGGCATGGTATGTATAATATTTTCCATCATTATTTATATTATATTTATGAAAAAGAGATTGAAATTTTCATTTCAAAAAGATGATATTTGCAATTATTGCAATTATTTTATTAGACATAACAACATTTGGGCCACTTTTAATAGATTTAGAAGTGTTTAAAATTAAGCCTTTCTCCTTTAATTTTCCATTCAGTTCAAGACAAATTTTATGATAAAAAATTTGTATGTCAATTGATTGTACAACTATTATATCAATTTTGGGGTGAATTCGTTTCATTGAATCAAAATTCCAAATATATTCTGTAAATGTCTCTTCCAAACTATTTCATTGCAATAGAGGACTTAGTCTGTTTAGTTGTTTTGAACTATTTGATTCCATTTTGTATTGCCAAATTGCATCGATAAGAATGGAATTTCGTAAGAGAAGAAAAGTCAGAATTTTATAGTCGATCGATACCGATTCTTAAATAAATTACACCACTTGGCCTAATGTGATTAAAAAATTTTATAAGAGAATTGTAATTCAACGATGGGAGACAGTTCAAAAAATAGACCAATCTGAATGAATTTGATACATGTATTTCTACGGTCAATATAAAAGACAGAGCCAATTTTCATAAAAATATATTTCAAATTGCAACATTTTTTCATCCATTTAGCTTTTTTCCCAAATAACTGTTATTTGGCGAGGGGTCACAAAAATGGCCTAATTTGGAACAAATTTTGGTACACATGTATCCCACTTTAACATGTTAATTTTAATTAGCTTGTAATATATTTAAAACTGCAACTTCTTTTTATAAACCAACTTGTTTTCGAAAAAGCTATTGCTTGGAGCTTTGTCATAAAAGTGATCCAACTGTACTTGTTATATGGGCCGAAACAATCTACATACTGAATTTCATTAAAATATCTTTAAAATTGCGACCTGTAACTTGCACGCTAACAGACCGATCAACAGACAGGCTTAAATCAAATCAGCAAGTGATTCTAAATTGATCGATATAATAAAAACTGGACATATCTCAACACTTTCTAAATATTACAAACATCTACACAAATTTATAATACCCTATGCCACAAGAGGTGTAGAGTATAAACAGACTTCAAAAACGTTGCACGTAGAATAATTTTTTATAATATTTCAGCATTTCACATAATTTTCCGAACGATTATCTTTCAAAATTATAAAATGAACTGTTTAAAAAAAAAAATAATTAATAATGTTTTTAGAGCTGGATAATTTTTTTGGGCAACTTTTTAATAATTAAAGAAATAAATAACAATGATCATAAAATATTAAATCATTAATAATTGTAAATTGCAATTGTTAACTGCAAGTTTCATTCTTGATCAAAAAAAAAAAAAATTATAACAAATAAACGAAACAACCAAACAAACAAATTAAATCCATTAATTTATATATATATAAATATTTTATAATATATAATTGAATTTAATTTATAATTTAGGTAAAATTGCCACAACAAAAAGGTGACGAAGCTTGGAAATTATATTTCGATGAGACGCCAGAAGAAATTGTAGATGAATTCGCTATGCGTTACGGCATCGAAAATATTTATCAAGCTATGACCCATTTTCATTGTCTATCAGCAAAATATTTATGCCCTGGTGTTCCAGCTGTTATGAGTACACTATTGGCCAATATAAATGCTTATTATGCGCATACAACTGCCTCATCTTCAGTATCTGCTAGTGATCGTTTCGCTGCCAGTAATTTTGGGGTATTAATATATAAATATACACATACATATATACATCCATATATATATATATATATATATAATAAACTCACTATCAACAATTACAAGACATTACAGCAAAAAATTTATCATCTTCCTATTATTAAAATTCTGTCACCAGTTATTCTGTCATAACATTTAGAGCAATTATGGAAAAAATCCTTGCAATTAACAGCTTTTGTATTAGATATATATTTATTTATATAATGTTATGTAATGAATCGATCTAATTAATTAATTAAATAATTAATTCTCTTCTGTCTGCATTTATTGTATTACTGATCTGATAGCTTACACTGTTAATATATTGAGATGTATCTCTAAGCATGTATCTCAACATATGTCTCAACATCTATCTCAACATGTATCACAATATGTTCCTTAATATTTACGAGAAAACATTTTAGTCAAATATAACCAAACACTTATATTTTACAAATTGATTTTTTGTTTATTTTTATTTGGATTGCTCTTGTTGTTTTATCACAAAATATCCAAAATAAATTTATTTTTATATTAGAAAGAGAAATTTGTTAAATTATTGGATCAATTGCATAATTCATTGCGTATTGATTTATCAATGTATCGTAATAATTTTCCTGCATCAAGCCAAGAGAAATTAATGGATTTGAAATCTACAGTTGATCTTCTAACTAGCATTACATTTTTTCGTATGAAGGTAATTAAGATTGCTAATTTTTTGTATTTTATTTATAAAATAAAAAAGAATTTTTTTTTCAATTCGAAAATTTTCAAATTTTTAAATAATTTAAAAAAAAATTAAAAGATTTTAAACAAATTAATAAATTTAAAAAAAAAATAAAAAATTAATAAGACTTAATAAAAAAAATAAGAAACCTAAAAGATTTAAGAAACTTCAAAAAAAAAATAAATAAATAAATAAAAGTTTAAAATAAAATAAATCAAAAAAAATTTTGAAACAATTTTGAAAAAATGGAAAAATTTTTTTTTTTTAAAAAAAATTTATGTTCGCCGAATATCAAAAGCTTGATACATTTTGTTTAATTATAATTTAATTTTGTGTAATTTTATTTTGATTTTTTTGGTTTTCTTTCTTTTTTTTTTTTTTCTTTAATTAAAATGTAATAGGTACAAGAATTATCTAGTCCGCCCCGAGCTAGCACAGTAGTTAAAGATTGCGTTAAAGCTTGTCTGCGTTCCACTTATCAATTTCTATTTGAAAATTGTTATGAATTATATAATCGAGAATTTCAGGTACATTAATTAATTAATATAATTAAATTTTTATTAATTATGATTATTATTATTATTTAAAATTATGAGAAATAAATTAATTTAATGAAAAAAATTAATATAATAAATAGATGGATCCAAACGAAGCAAAACGGGATGCTGATGATCACGGCCCCAAATTGGATAGTGTAGATTTTTGGCATAAATTAATCGCTTTAGTTGTATCCGTAATCGATGAAGATAAAAATAGTTATGGTACAGTTTTGAATCAGTTTCCTCAAGAATTAAATATTGGACAATTATCGGCAGCCACAATGTGGAGTTTATTTGCTGTCGATATGAAATACGCTTTAGAAGAGCATGAGCAACATAGATTATGCAAATCATCCGCATATATGAATTTACATTTTCGTGTCAAATGGTTGTATAGTAATTATGTGAAGGAGGTGCCACCATATAAAGGTGCTGTACCCGAATATCCAGCTTGGTTTGAGCCATTCGTTATGCAATGGCTTAATGAAAATGATGATGTCTCACTAGAATATTTACATGGAGCTTTCAATCGTGATAAAAAAGATGGAGTTCGTTTCTATATACAAAAAAATATCTTTAATTTTTTTTTTTTGTTTTTTTTTTTATAATAAAAGTTCAATTCAATTAAATTATTTTATAAATTTAATACAATTTTCTATATTTTTCAATTTTAGTTTCAAAAGAGTAGCGAACATGCACTATTTTCAAATTCTGTTGTTGATATATTTACACAATTGACGCAATGTTTTGATGTGGTTAGTAAACTTGAGTGCCCAGATCCAGAAATATGGAAACGTTATATGAGACGTTTTGCAAAGACGATTGTTAAAGTTTTAACAGCTTATGCTGATATTGTAGAATCCGAATTTCCTGATCATATGAAAGATGAACGTATTGTAAGTTATACGAACTATATAACATTTATAAATAATAAAATTGAAAATTTTTCAACATTTTGTCATAAATCAATTCTTTTTCAAATATATATTTTTATATTGGTAGGCATGTATCTTAATGAATAATATTCAACAATTGCGTGTACAATTAGAGAAGATGTTTGAATCTATGGGTGGCGATAAATTAGAGGAGGATGCTGCTAATATCTTAAAGGAGTTACAACAAAATTTAAATTCCGCTTTGGATAATTTAGCTTGTCGATTTGCTATCAGGTAGAAATTGTTTTAATATTATCCATCAGCTTGATGCGATTCTTTTTTTATAATTAGCTAGTTACAATTTAATATAACAGTTTCCATTTTTTCCCAGCAGATATAAGCGTATATTTTTTTCTGAGCAAAATCAAAAGAATAATAAAAAAAAATTTCCTTGTTTTTTTTTTTTTTATTTTTTTTTAAATGTATAGTCTGGAGCCGCGCATAACACAATCAGTACGAGAATTGGGTGATCTATTGTTAGCCATTAAAGGTGGTACAGGTCCTGGTGGTGATATTAATCAACAGGTCACCCAACAACATAGTGCAGTTGCTGTAGAAGCGGATGAAGTGTTACGTCCATTAATGGACTTATTAGATGGATCGTTAACTTTATATGCTCGCTCTTGCGAGAAGACTGTTTTAAAACGTTTACTCAAAGAATTATGGAAAATTGTGATGCGCATCTTAGAGAAAACCATAGTATTACCACCAATGACTGATAAAACGATGATGTTTAAACACTTAACAGATAATGCTAAAAATTTAGCATCGAATGCAAAAATCGAGGATATGGGTAGACTATTCAAATCTCATATGGCTGGTAAACAAGATGTTAAGAGCGCTCTTAGCGGTGTTATGGATATATCTAAAGAAGTTGAAAAAAATTTATCGCCCAAACAATGTGCGGTACTCGATGTGGCCTTAGACACCATCAAACAATATTTTCATGCTGGCGGCAATGGTCTAAAAAAGACTTTCCTTGAAAAATCACCAGAATTACAGAGTTTACGTTATGCTCTTAGCCTTTATACCCAAACAACTGATACACTTATTAAAACATTTATATCCAGTCAAATGAGTGAAGGTAAATGTAAACTAATGTAAAAAAAAACCAAGTGAATCGGATCGAACTACTAAATACCGGACACCATATTTTTAAAAAATGCGTACCCAAAATTGTTCATTTTTCTACATCAAAATTCATTGCAAAATGGTTCACTGTATGGGGCATGGTCGTATTATTAAACTCATTTTACTCATAATTATTCGTGGACGTCTTAGGGCTAAATCGCTGCCAAAATGGTTCACTGCGCTGTATTAACAAATTCGTATGGACAGACAGACAGACATGCTTAAAATAATTTAGACTTCTGATTGGTTAGATATAAAAAAATATGGATCCATCCTAACTCCTTGTGGGTATTTCATACATCCATAGAAACACATAATACCCTGACATTTTAGATACAAATTAACGTAATCATTATATCGTTATCGTTATTAGATGATCCCGAAAATCAGGGAGAAAGTGTAGGTGAAATATCAGTTCAAATTGATTTATATTCTCATCCTGGCACTGGGGAATATAAAGTAAACGTAAAAGGTAAAAAAAAAAAATATCACCATCATTCTAATTTCAGAATTTCACAAAAATTCTTATACAAAACTTTTCAAATAAGTTCGCAAATTTATATGTGTGATATTTTTATAGTGGTTGCTGCTAACGATTTAAAATGGCAAATACCATCGGGCATGTTTCGTCCATTTGTAGAGATCAATTTAATTGGGCCACATTTACAAGACAAAAAGAGAAAATTTTCAACAAAATCCAAATCAAATAATTGGTCACCAAAGTTCAATGAATCCTTTAATTTGTAAGTAATCAACTAAAATAAATTAACTAAAATAAGGAAATTTTTACAGAGCATATATAAATCATTTTTATATTTGTTGATGAAATTATTAATTTTTAGTACAATTGGTACCGAGGAACAATTGAATTTTTTCGAATTACACATTTGCGTAAAAGATTATTGTTTTGCCCGTGATGATCGTTTAGTTGGCGTAGCTGTTATACCACTTAAAGATATTTTAGAAAAGGTATTATCCAAATTATTATCCATAATTATCCACGATTATCCATGATTATCCATGATGAATTACAACTGATATTAAATATCTTCAAATTTCTCATTTCCTTTCTTTCTAACTGCCTGACAAACCATCATCTTTTGATTGAAAAGGGTTCGGTAGCTTGTTGGTTACCATTACAGAGACGTATACCAATGGATGAAACTGGTTGGACAATATTACGTATATTATCGCAACGTAATAATGATGAGATAGCAAAAGAATTTGTTAAATTAAAATCTGAAATACGTCAAGAGCCTACAACGGGCACTTAATCCTACTAATTTGTAAATCATTACTAAAAAAAAACAAAAACAAAAACAGAAAAACCAAAAAAAAAAAAACAGAAAAAACCTAAAAATAATAAATCAAAAAATGAGTCAAAACAAAATATGAATAAACCAAAAATATATTCCTTAAATTAAAAAGTCTCAAATGAATATGTTATAGCTGGTCCAGAACGATTTTTAAATACCCTACGCCACTTTGCTTAATGTGATTACTTTGTTGATTAAATCAAGAAAGTTAAAAAACTTTTACTTACAAATAATTGTCAGAATTTCCTTGGTAAAATGTAAAATTAAAACATTTAACCATCAATTTGTCAAATTGGGACATTGGTACTTTGTCCAAAAAAAAAAAAAACTGTTATGTAACAATTTTTATCAAAAAAAAGAAAAAAGGAAACTATTCAAAATTGTAAATGATTTTCCTATAACGATTGTTTTCAAAGTATGAACTAAAAAAAAAATTTTTTTTAAATTATGCGATCTTAATAAATTTGATTCCTATTATCGGTCCAAATTTAGCAAATTCCAAACAAGTAAATTATCTAAATTTTGTATTTTAACATTGACAATTTATTTGGACAGACATCTGACAATGATTTTGAAATGATCGCAAGGTAGATCTATCTCCAGCTCCTTTTATATCAATCACATATAAATGGTGTACGGTATAATTAAAATTCGATTAATTTTTATTTAATTATTTATTAATTTTTTTTCATATTTCAATTCAGATAAAAAATAACCGGAAAAATTTTTGTTTAGTTTTATAAAATTTGAAAAAGCGGAAAAACAGATTATTAAAGAAAAATATCTAAATAATTAAAAATATTATAAAAAGCGAAAACTTTTAATTAATTAACGATACTAAATGTAAGTTTGAATGACCAACATCAAACAAAATACATTAAAGTACGTTATCTCTAAAATTTCTTATTTTTGTACTTGATACAAAGGGACAGACAAACAGATAGACAGCTGTATCTTGAAAAAATACCAAAAAATAATTCTGAGCTTATCGACATAAATAAAAGAGAAGGCATTTACAAATATTGACATGATTTTGGCCAATAATACTCAGATCCATTATAATTTTGGTTTGCATCTTTGCTAAACGATATTTTATGGAACCAAAAAAAATTATTTCAAAATTATTTTTTTTTTATTTAATTATGGTATATATAACGTATAAATTATTACAGCAAAACCAAACCCAAATATTGAGAATATCAGATCACAACATGTCACTCAAGTTACTGTATTCATAAAAATTTCATAAAAACTTAACGAAAAATTTTCCCCCCATAAATTTTTCATACAATTTAATTCTAAATCTTAATATAAATCATATAAAATTACTATTATGGACCATCATATTTCTCTGCGACATACAAATTATATTATATTTGGGGTAAATTTCGAGGCTTTTTAAAAACTAAATAAACAATGTTCCCCTCGGGAATTTTCAATATGTAATTCTAGATCTCAGCGTAAATCATACAAAATTACTTTTGCATATGATACGGTGTTCCCTATTTAAAATTGATGCGACGAAAATTGACCGTCTTTTTTTTTTTTTGTTTTTATCAAAATTTTGGGGCAATATTTCTTAAAAGTATTGTAAAAATTGCACAAATATATTAAAATTTTCTTTGTTTTCCTAAAATTAATTTAGCTTTTCTAAATTAATTTGTCGTCTTTAGTGTAAGTGATTTTGAGTCGAATCGAATGTGAGTCCTTCTCAACTTTTTCTAAAGCAGCATAAACTTATACAATCCTGAACCACAAGTGGTCTAAGGAAAGAAAAAAGAAATTCAAAGACAAAAGGGAAAACCAAAATAAATAGATGAATTTAATTATTTATTTATTTTACTAATTTCTTAGGTTAATAATTTTTCAAAAAAAAGAACATCACTTTAAATAATCGTGTCAATGTCAATGTTAATTAAATTCTTAAATTGGCTTTTGATAAAATTTTTTAAATCCATTAACTGTTGTTAGTTGATGCTGGCATCACAATTAAGAATTCACCATTCAAAATTCACAATTCACTAACAGATATATCGAGTATATTATTAAGAAGATTCTCATCACAACAATTATTATGAAGGCTGCGCAAATAATGAAATGATTCATCCGTATCGTTCATATATGAAAGAATGTTATCATTATCTGAAAAAGGAAAATTTCATTAAATAAATGATAAACAAATCGTTCAATTTCAATTATTAAAAACTCAACATAATTTTACTTAATTAATGTTTAACATAATTTACAAGTTAAGAGTAAAAAAGAAAAAAAAAATTACTTTTTTTTTTTAATTTTCAACTCAATCTGGTATGATCACTACGTTATATAGGAAGAGGTTTTCAAAAATGAAATGGAGCAATTTCATTACTTCTATTAAGCATGACCAGTAATTATTGTATTCATTAAAAGTATTCTTCAAACTAAAAATATTCAAACTTCATCAAATATCTTCAATGTATCTTTTTTTTAGAAAAAAAAAGAAAAAACACTGTTCTAAGGAGAGTGATCTTAAAAGTTATGCCATTTTAATTCACATTGAATTCTCATGCTCAAAATGTAGTTAACAAATTTTCATGACCTGACATCTAATAGACGTCTAATAAACATTTAGACATTATAGGCATATAAGGACAGACATCCAAATATATTTAAATCGATTCAAAATGTACTTCAAAGTTTCTCCGATTATTTTTGATTATCTATACAAATAGATCTAAAAATCTAAAAATATTTTTATGGCCTAAACGTCTAATTATCTTGAAAATTTCTTTAAGTGTTTAATATTTCTTTTTTTTTTTTTTGTTTTTTCAAAAATCACACCATTCCATATGAAATTATTTTTGGCCATAATTATAATAATTAATGAGGAAATGTTTGTGGAAAATTTTTCTTTCAATTAAATTTAAACGAGAGAAATTAGGCATAAACAAACAGCACAAATGACAAATATATAAAAACCAAAACAAAAAAAAAAAAAAAAAAAAAAAAAGAAACATTAAAGGATAACAAAGGATTTGTTAGAGAAAATTTTGAGCATTTTATTATCAGTCTGAAATTATGCCTGAATTGCTAAAGCTAAACAATTTATTGAAATGCTTACCAATATTTGGAATATTTTTTGGATAAATTGATGATGTTAACTCTTCAACAATAATATCTTGCCTTTCTTGTTGTTGTCCCTCTTCTTCTTCTTCATCATCTATCTGTTCCTTTTGTTGTTGTTGTTGTTGTTGTTGTTGTTGTTGTTGTTTTGTTGTGTTAGAGATTTGAATGTACTAACCGAAGGGGCATCCATTGTACCGCAACAGCAAATATCTTTTGTATTAATGCATTTAGATGTTTTAGTTAATAGGAGCCATTTACATGATTTTTGAGTGAGGCCAATGAAATCATGGATGGCATATCTTTCTCATGACATATCTAATTACAAATATTAAGGAAAACGAAACGTTTGATAATAATGATTGTTAGATAAGTGTGGGCTGTTTGTTGCTGAAACGAACTTACATATTGTGGATTTTCTTCCACACTTGCTTTATCATAACTTTTGTTTTTATAAGCATCTTCTTCATATATGAATGACGTTAATTGTATTGAAGGCTGATGATAATTTAAATCCGTATTAATTAAATTTAATACATCGGTTGTAGCTGTGGCGGTAGTAGCGGTAGTAGCGGTAGTAGCGGTAGTAGCGGTAGTTGCGATGGAATTCATGGTGGCTGACGATCTTATAATAATCGTATCTAATTGATCATCAGAAATTTGAGTTTTAAATAAATCGTCATCTGTTGCCACATTTGACATTTGGGTATTTTGTGATTTCTTAATTAAATCGATAACAAAAATTTTATCATGATCATTTGAAGAGTGTTGAATATATGTCTGATCAATTGTCTGTAATTGTTGAGATTCTACGAAATTTGCAATGTTAATGTGACGCTTTTGCTGCTTAACTTTTGATGTTTGTTTATTAATATTCTCTCTGTTCAAGTTTCTACGATGTCTAATACGTTTACGATTAATTTTCTTGTCATCTATGCCAAGCTCCCAGTAACCGCCTTTGCCCTTCTCATCTTTTTTACGGCTAATCTTTCTAAAACAAGGATGCAGCGATAAGTTATGACGTATCGAATTCTGAAAAAAAAAAAAATAAAAAAAAACAGATAAGGAACAGCAAACAAAAAAGAAAAAATAAAAATATAAAAACTATATAGTCGATCAGGGCCGATTCTTAAATACCCTACATCACTTTATCTAATGTGATTCGAAAATCAAATAAATGAAATACAAATCAGCGAAGTTGACAAAAATTGTGATTTTTTAATTAATTGACAAATAATTAAAAAAAGGTTTTATAAAAGTGGGTTCAAAAAATGGACCAAACTGCATCAAATTCTGTATACAAATTTGTTATGTCAAAATATAATGCAGTACCAATTTTTGTTAAAATGTTATCAAAATTGTCTCTTTCGTCCACTTTAAAGAAAGCGTTATATGAGAACAGTTCTTAAAAATGGCCCGATCTGGCCTAAAATTGCTATACGTATTTTTCATGTCAAAATATAATGCGGTGTCAATTTTTATAAAAAAAAATACTCAAAATTGTAATTTTTTCCATATGACGACTTTTTTTAAGACAAACGTTTTATGGAGCGTATTCCTAAAAATTCTCCGATATTAGCAAATTTCAATAGAGTTCATCTATGGGTCAATACCTATCTACATACCGAATTTCGTTAAAATATCTCAGAAAAATATGTTCTTTACATTGATAACAAATTTACATGGTCAGACAGACAGACAGACAGAAAGTAGGCAATGATTCTCAATTCTTTTTGAGTGTTACAAACATTTGCACATAACACCCTGTTATTACAGGTGGTGCGTACGATACAAAATTCTATTAGTCCATGAAAATGAATGAAAATCATTTTTAATAAAAATATCACACAAATTGCACTTACATTCCATTTCTTTCGGATGCGAAAGAATGCAAATTTCTTTTCAATCCATGCACATATTTGCCGTAAAGTGCTGCGTCCACTTTCTAACATTGCCATACCAATAATATGCGAATAATTAAATGGTGGCTTACTGCTTACATCGACTTGATAATTAATAACCGATTGTTGATATATTTCCAAATCTCTATAAAAAAAAAAAAATTTAACCATTGAAGTTTAAAACGTTGCAGTCAACAAATTTTCCCGCAATAAAGTTGATATTTTCTTTTTTTTGTCTTACTTATATTTTTATTTCATGTTTTGTTTTCATTTTCCATTCATTTATTCTTAAGTAGAATTTTTTGAATACCCCTCCCTTTTAAAAAGTATAAAAGTATAACTCCCAACGTAAAATTTCTTCAAAAAAAAAATATATATATATATATATTATATATATATATATATATAATATAAAGCCAAAAAGTAATAACAAAATAATCAAAAAATTTTCAAGAATATTCTGTGAAAGTTGACCTTGGTTGCTTGGTGTTATGAAGAATCATTAAAAATGTACTTTCTGATCAAAATTTTAACTAATAAAATGTACATTCCTGATGATTTTTTTTATATTTATAGCCACCAGGTATACTCGTTTTGTAATTGTGTTCGTAACAATTAAAAGTCACACCATTGAAGATCGTACAATATAAATATATTCATGATTAGCCTTCAATTCTTTATCGATTTAAACATATCTGTATGTCCATTTGTCCGTATGTCCATCTATCTGTCCATCTGTTTGTGTGTCCATCTGTCTGTGAATTCTTCTACTCGTAAAAAAAAGAGATATCGTCTTTAAATTTGGCAAAAAAAAAAAAAAACTTTAAAAGTTTATGTAAAAATGGGCCAAATCAGTTGAAAGACACGCCCACACGTACTCTATAAAATAGAGAACAAAGTAAATGTAATCGTTTTTAGCTTATTATACACAAACCGCAAAACCTCAAATAGAAAGTCGAAATTTTATACTCATATTCAAGGCATTGGCCAACAAGACCTATAGAATAAAGAAGAATGATTTAAACTAGCCACGCCCAAGCAAAATTATATAATATTTTGACAAATTATCATAACTTCCTTTTTTTTATATTTATGTTTCCTTTTAATTATGTAAAAATTCAAATAGCCTCTGTATTATAATATCATAATGTATTTGGATGGTGGGTGATTTAATTTCAGCCAAATTTAATTTTCGTATCTATTGTTTCCTTAAATTCCTTATCTTATATTAGATTTATTTAAATATGAAATTTAAACATGAAATTCAAATTCAACATAAATTTAATGAAAATTTAATGTAAATTCTCTTACTTCTTAATTTTATTGATAAATAATTCATAGCGTTGAAGCGGCGTTGCCTGCCAACTCTTTAATTGAGATGTTGATATTACATTATTATTATGATTGTTATGATTATTATTAATGTTATTGGTAAATTTTTTAATTTTATTTTGTTTCTTATTATTACGTTGAATTAATTTGCCATTTAATGTATAATTATTATTGTTATTATTATTATTATTATTATTATTATTATTTTTATCATTATTATTAATTTTATTCGAATTTCTATAAACATAATCAATTGTTGTGCATTGCAATGAATTTATGGGCAATTGTTTCGTATCATCCATTACATTTGAATATTTTGTTAAATGATCTTTCTCATTATAATTAATATCTATTGCTATCTCATGTTGTTGTTGTTGTTCGTGTTGTTGTTGTTGCTGCTGCTGCTGCTGCTGCTGTTGTTGTTGATTATCTGATATTTCATCTAATGTTATATTCATTAAGCTTATAGTTTGATGACTACATTCTGTTAACCATGTTAAATTTGTTAAATCTCTCTCATCATCATCATCATCATCATCATCATCATCATCCTTATCATCCTTATCATCTTTATCATCCTTATCATCCTTATCATCCTCATCATTATAATTATTATTATTATTTTCATTATTATTATGATTATTATCATTATTATTGGTATAATCATTACTATTGCCACTATCACTATTGCTAAATCCATTTACAATTATTTGATTCATTTTATAATTTTTTGAAAGTTCATTACACTCGATCTGTTCATTTTCGTTTGGCATTTTAAGGATGATATTTTTTAATAATAATTTTGTATGATCATGTGATATCAAATTCATATTTAAACTCATATCATTATTATCACCATCATCATTGAAATAGCCATCAGATTCATCAGCTTCATTAGATTTATTAGCGTTATTAGCGTCTTCAACTTTATCACACTCTTTGTTCCCATTAATGGACAACCATAATAAATCTTTCAAATTATTATTAAATGCCATTCTATGCCTTTATCAAATGTCAATTGTGTCAATTATGTCACTTGTATCAATTTTCAATAAATCAAAATGAATGATGAACGTAAAATGTGAGCTAAATATTTCAATTGAATTTCTTTACAAATTCAAATATTTAATTAAATGGCATCATTCATAAATCGCTATATTAATTTCAATTTATAATTTCATATAATTACAAATTAAGCGCACAATTAATGAAGACAAGATGAATGAACGATATGAAGCATTTTACGTTAATTTTGTGAATTTTGTTTAATAAAATTTCAATGAATATGTGATATCTTCTTCTTTTAAATTCATATCATTATTATTGTCATTTATAATTTATTTTATTTATTTAGTCTTAAACTTAATTTTCATTAATAATTAATCTTAATTTAATTATTAATGGCAGTCTACTTTTTTAAATTAATATTGATTTGTACTTGTTAATTTTATTTCATTTATTGTCTAATATTTTATTTTTTTTGAAATTTAATTTTGTTAATATTTAATTTTTTTAATGATAATTATTATTTTTTGCGAATTTAATTTTGTTGTAACTTTATGCTTTCGATTAATTTCACAAATATTTTTACAATTTGAATTTTCAAATTAATGTTTTATGGGTTTATAACCCCCAATTCAAATGTCAAATTTTTGTGTATTTTTTTTTCTTTTTTTTTTATTTCATTATTTTTCTTTTTTTTATTTTATTTGTATTTAATGTTTACTAATTTTATTTTATTTTATTTAATTCCTAATTTATGCGATTATGGGACGATCTACTTGTTTAAATAAAATATTGATTTTTTTTGTTTTTTTTTTTCTTTTTTCTTTTTTTTTTTTTTTTTGATAATTCTAATTTTGTTTGATTTTTTTTTCTTTTTGATGTTTTTTTCTTTTTTGCGTTTAATTTTTTGTTGTACTTTTCGTTTCGTTATCTATTTCACGAATTTATTTTTACAATTTAATTTAAATTAAGTGCTTTTTGGGGAAATTTATGACACCACACAAACTGAATGACCACTAAAATGTTATAAAGTCTCTCTTCTCTTGGTTTTTTTTTTTTTTTTTTTTGTTTTTTCATATGTCTTTTGCTGCTTTTGTTTTAGGTGTTTTCTTGGTATTTTGCTTTAACTTTTTGGTTTTTTTTAAGTTTTTTCCAAAATATTATGATTTTAATCCGGTATTCCTATTTAAATATTAGACTGAACGCAATCGACTAGATTTACTTTAGTAAAATTTATAGAAAGTGGTTGGAAAGATTCATTGATTTAGTGTATTCGCTTTAGTATTATAAGGCTGGAGAGTCCTGCCGAAAGGTGAGTAATATTAATACTAGAACAAAAAGCAAAAAGCAAAAAAGGAAAAAACAAAAAAAAAAACAAGAAGAAAAAGAAAAAGAAAACAAAACAAGTTTTTATTCAAACACACATACATTAATAAAGAAAATACATACACACAAACACATAAACTTATACAGATAAAAATGTAAATGTATTACATTTAGAGTTAGTGTAGAAAGCTTTTTCTATACAACAAACATTGACCACTAGACATGACGTGATGATGATGATTCGTTCTATTCCATAAATTCCATAAAGATACTTCAATTTATTACATGATTTTGTAACGCAAATGAAATGGTGAAATTTTTCTTATTTATTTATTTATTTTTTTTATTATTTATAAAAGAACGAAGAAAGAAAGGAAAATAAGCAAAATTTTCCATATGAAAAATTTAGCTTTTTTATGGTTATTTTTTTTTTTTTGTTTTGCCAAAAATTTTCGCCATACTTTATAAAATTATTATATTGGCCATTTAATGATAATTAATACAATTTTGAAAACCCCTCGATCCAATTACAAGGAAATTTCATTTTATTTTATTGCTTTCTTTTTGTTGTTTTTTTTTTTTTCTAGACTAAACCAGACCTTTGTCTGATGAATAAGTGAATTAACTGATTTATAAAGATCTGTATTGAAAAATCATGTTGCTTGCCACACTTAAACATTCGATTCTTATTGCATAGAATCGACTCTTTTATTTTGTAAATTTTTTCAAAAAAAATAAATAAATAAATAAAAGAAGTTTGATCATTAAACAATTTCAAATGGATTTGTTCATCTTAAACGTTTTCTATATCTAAATGTGATAGTGCAGAGCTCTCAAGTGTCGAACTCTGATCAAATGTACACAATAATAAGGGTGAGTTAACTTATTGTGCTTGTATACATAAATAATTATCATATATACATATAAATTCTATGAAAGTCCAAAACCCATAATTATTTTTTCAATTTGGTTTGCTTTTTTTCTTTTTTTATTATTTTCCTTATATTCTTTATGTTGCGAGTTTATATGAAAGGTATTTCACAAACCACTAGAGTATTGAGTAGAGAAATTATAAAGGAATGAATGAAAACTAACAAATAAGTTTATTTGCAGAATTTTTTTGGTTAAAGCCAAATCTTGTATACCCACCAAATTAGACTTTGCAAATTTGATGTGGCATGTCTTTTCAGCTTTACATTTCGCATGATGTTCAAGTTTCTATAAAAAAATAAAGGTAATATAAATTTCAAGGCGTAACTCGATTTTTGGTTTCTTAATTTTTACTTAATAAAATTAATAACAATGATTTATATATGCACTACTGAGAAGATCTAACTTTCAAATAAAAATATTGATGATTGGAAATTTTTGCAATTAAAAGTGTAGACGCTGAAGCATAACTAAATCGTTTGATCTCTATAAATTGATGAAATGAGAGAATGAATATAAAAATAAGTCTGAACTTTACAGCCCATCAAAGCCGACTTTTAAATACTCTATATCATTTTAGACAATAAAGTTGACAAAAATTATAATTTTTTTATATTAATTGAAAATTTTTGAAAAGGGTTTATATGGAAGGGGCTTCACAAAATTTACTTATCTGAATCGTATTCCGTACATGTATTTGTTATGCGAAAATATGAGATGGTGCCAGTTTTCATTGAAATATATATCAAAATTATAACTTTTGTCCATAAAGTGATTATTTTTTTTAAAGTTTTTTTTTTTTTTTTTTTTTGAAAAAGCGTTAAATGAAAAGGGCTCGTAGAAATGGTTTGATTTTGGATCAAAATTTGAGACACATATTTTTTATATAATTACACGCCAAATTTCGTTGTACTATATTAAAAAATGACATGTTTCAGAAAGGCGTTATAAGGGGCATGGTTCTAACTATTATTCGATATCAAGCATTTGCAAATGCTTGAGGTCATCTTTGAGTAAAAACCAACCTATGTAGCAAATTTCATTAAAAAGTCTCAAAAAATTGCAATGTAAAACTGGACAAGTTTACATGGACAATCATTAGACGAACAAACAGATTTAAAGCAAATTAGAAAATAATTCTGAGTTAGACTGGTGTAATAAAAGGTACATCCATTTCAACTTCTTCGGGGTATTACAAACATCTGCACAAACTTAAAACACCCTGTATCATAAGTTGCCCAAGGTATAGAAAAATAGTATTTTGTTTCAAAGGGTAGTTAAAAAAGGGTAAAGAGTAAATAAGTAAAATGAGAGCTGAGTAAACTAAGCGAGTTAAATGTTAATAAAATTAGAAAAAATCAATCGATATGGGTAACCCCTTCTAGATCAACTATTTATGCCATAATTATTAGAAAATTATATTCTTAACTTTATTCAGTCAAAGTTTTTTTTAAAACATTTAGACATTATTTAGGGTCCATTTCTAAATATTCTTATTTTCATATGAAATAAGTTTATTTGATATGAAAGTTATATAACTTATCAGTTTTGTATGTGAATGCAATTCATAGATTATTAATTATTCGAAAACATGGTTATAATCGACTTGATATAAGTGAATTTGAAATGTATTTGAAAAGCATTGAAAATTAATTACATGTACTTAGATTATACTGAAATGTAACTAAAAATTAGCTGAATTAATTTAGTAATTATTTCTTAATTATTATTATTAAATATTAATTTAAATATAAGTATTTGCATGTAACATTTTAATTATTTCTTAAAGGCAAATTAACTTTAGTGATACTTAATAGTTTTAGTGATACTTTAACGGTACTTTTTAAGGTTATTTAACGTTACTTTAACGGTATTATAACGGCTACTTCAATTTTAATGTTAGTTTACTAGTACGTTAACGGTATTTTTACCGTTACGTCAATGACAACGTAACGGTAGTTTAAGAGTAAGTTTAACGCTACGGTATTTGATGAACGCTACATTAACGGTACTTTAAAAGTATCCTCAACTTTATTAAAACTTTTCGTTCATCTTATGATTTGTTCTTAAATGAAAATTAAATATCATGTTATTATAAATTGATTACAAAATTAAAATATGTAAGATATGTAAAGAAATAGATACATCTGATGCCATTTTTTTGTTGGGTGTCGCATGTGTACTTATAAACTCAATACACTTTAATATTGAAAATTCTTTGAAGGGTAATTAATAGATTAAAGATAATAGACTTATAAAGAGCACCATACATGGCATCTTTTTCACTGCAAGACAACTTTCATTGTTTTGAGCATAATACAATGCTCAAAACAAGTGGTACATTTATACCCCACCCCTACCCACAACATCCCCAAGTAACGTGATACACGATGCTTCTTTTTTTTTTTTTGTTTTCCGAAAAATAATATTTAATTAAAGAGCTTTATTCGTCTAAACCAAAATTATGCTTACCAAATTTTTTTTATTCATCTATGGGGACATTTATTTTGAACTATCTCTCCAATAAAAAATTCTTCTATTGTATAATGAATGTTTAATTGAATGATAAAATGGATTCATATTTCAAACAAGAAGTTAATTAAATTAAGTCGATTCATATTTTCGCATAAATTTTCTCAAAATAAAGTAAACATTTTTACCTCACAAAAATTTTTATCCATAACAAATTTTCAGATTATTTAACATTTATTTGTTATATCATTAAAAATTGCATGATAATAATTCTATATACCATAAATGTATTTATTGCTCGACATATAATCAAATCAAAAATTATACCATTATTGAAGTCTAGATCTATTTTGTTCTGCCTAAAGTTACTCATGTGCATTCATGCGTTTTAGATTGTACGAGAAAAATTTTAAAATACTTTAAATTGAATGGATAGACTTTTGTCGATCTTTTTGACACAAAAGCTATTATGATAATTTGTGCAAAATTTAGCAAAATGGGCAGGATCATTTTAACTTATTGTCTTCGTTATTGCATTATAAATAACGAATAATAGAAGTTACAATTGTGAAAATATTTTTTCCTAAAAAAGTATAATTTGACATATAAAGTCGTTATAGAGAATATATAATAGAATTTTTATGGAGACTTCTTCATACAACGTTTATATCAAATTATTGGCACAACGGAAATTTAGCACTTTCTTAACATTTTAATTGCGATATTAAAACGTGCCCTATTCATAATCAGCCGTGACTGACTAAAACAAATTCCCTTGGTCTTCTTTTGTATTATTTTTCTACTTTAAAAAACAAAAAAAAATTGTTTTTTTTTTTAATTTAAACTTCTTTATATTGTTGTTGTATGTATGTATGTATGTAAAAATATCTTCAATAATAATATTGAATGTTAAGCCTATTTTGTTGGTTGGATCATTAGCTAGCTTATTATGCTTGCACATCCGTTACACTATTGTCATCAAACTGCTCTCTGATAATAATAATACATTTTAATAGCGTCTAATAATTTCCTAATGGCCACATAATTACACACTTTTGGGAAATTCATTCATCTTTTCATTGTAGTATACATATGCATTCAGGCAGTTATCCTTTGGGAATATATATATATATATATATATATATATATATTATATATACCAAAAGCAACTTATTCTATTGGACTACAATCTACAAAGATTACCCTGCACATCATTTATGGTATAATTTTGGGGTATTAAAAGTTTGTGCAGATGTTTATAATAAGCAGCAGGAGTTGAAATGGATGTTACTTTCTGAAACATTTTCTGATTCGATAAAATCGTGCCTATCCGTCTATCTTACTGGGCATCTATTATCAACCTATAAAACTTAATTTGTAAAATAATTTTCATGAAATTTGGTACACATTTGGTACATTTTAGATGCATAGATAAAAATTGCTTAAAATCGAATCATTTTTACATTCACTTCTCACATAAGGTCCTTTTCGGAAAAAAGTCATTTAATGGAAAAAATTTTTGTAAACATTTTTAGATATATTGCCATCAAAATTCCTTTCGACCGATCCATGTTTTGAATCCTCTCCCATATAACGAAACTTCCATAACATTTTAAAATTTACTTTCTTTATATATTTTTTTTTTTTAAATCACATTAAGCAAAGTAGTGTGGGGGGTATTTAAGAGTCGATTCCAATCGGCTAAGAAACTTTATATATATATATATATATATATAAGATGTATATCTTGTCGTACATAAGCCGCTTATAAAAATAATATGTATATAAATATAACTGGGTTTATAGAAGAAAAAGAAATGATTAACCATAAACATCGACCGCGTCACTTGCTATATATTTGAAAAATTTTTACTCCATATAGATCGGTTCAAATATTAGAAACGATTCATTTTTTATGATTTTTGGAATTTTTGGATTTTTGGAATTTTTGGAATCTTTGGATTTTTGGTGTTTTGGTGATAGTTGAAATTCATATGCTATATAAAAAATAATACGTATTGGAAATTGAAATTATGTTGATTTGTTTGATTAAAGTATCGCAAATTTTTGTAAATATTATATAAGATCTTAAATCTTAAATCTTCTATGTTTATTTATTTATAAACAATTTTTTTCTCTTATTTATATTTCTCTAATCTATTACGTTTTTTTTTTCTTCCTTTTTTTTTATTCATTTCATCATCAGAAGCCATAGCAGCTAAGACGCTGTTGCTACGCATTCCAAGAAAAAAAAAAATTTTAATTTCAATTATTTAGCATAATGTTACTGAATCAAGAATTAGTTAGCCTAAATAAGAAAGATTTATTTTAATGAAATTTATATTAAATTTATAAGGTATTTTAGCATTTAATTTTATTAAAAAAAAAGATATTTGCAAAAATTTGAACTTTAATATAATTTTAGTGAGTAATTGTAGTAAGAAATATTGTTGAATTTTTACAAAATTTATTAGATGATTAATGATGAAAACCATATAAATAAATAAAGCGAAATAGAAATGATTAAATCTAGTTCAAAAAAATGTCTTATGGTGAACATTTTGCCAAAAATATTATGTGACTATGAATGGAAAAATAAAATGATGAAATTTTGATAAAACATTCTTAAATATTAAGCGATCTCATTATTTTTATTTTTTGATGGTTACTTTTTCTGTTGCTAATTAATTTAATAATCTAAAAATTAAGTAATTATAAATATAGACTACAAAATACATTAAATCGCCATGAATTGTTTTATTAGACAAAAGTTAAACATAAGTCACTGGAAAGAAGGAAGGAAAGTTGACGTGGGAACCTAACTTGTCTGCCGCTTATTTCAGTAACAAGTAAAAATTTTATAGTCGATTGGGGCCCTCTCTTAACCTCTTAGCCTCTTAGCCTCTTAGACTACATTATGTTGCCTAAACTGACTAAAAAGTCAACAAATTTGTAAAAATTTATGTAATTTTCATATTTTTCGAAAGATTCGTTATACGAAAAGTAGTTGTAAAAATTATCCGATCTGGCTCAAATTTGCTGCTCATATTTTTTATATCAAAATACAAGATAATTTCAATTTTCATTAAAATATTTTCAAAATTGTCATTTTTTTCTATATAATGAATTTTTTTTTTCTAGAAAAACGCTCTTTATGGAGAGTGGCCTTAACCATTTTCCATAAGGTTCGTTATTGGGCCAAAACTAAGCTATGTATCAAATTTTATTAAACTATCTCAAAAATTCCCACCATTAACTTAATAACAAATGTACAGATAAACAGACAGACAGACAGATGGACAAATGGGCAGACGAAGAGACGGACAGATGGACAATCATAGCTTAATCGATTCAGAAAATGCTTCTAAATCGATTGTTATAATAAAAAAATGTTTAATTTTTAACTCCATCTGAATGTGAAAAACATCTGCACATATCGTAATATTCCATTTTTGATATACTCGCAGAGTATCAAGAAAATTTATCAAGATCAAAATTTTCAACTTCAAAATGTGACTGAAAATTTTCATCATTATCTTTATAATTTAGTTTTCTCACAAATATAAATATTTATAAGATTATAATATAAAATTAAATACTTGACTGGAATAATCTCTATCCAACTTTTTCGCTTGTCCTTTTGTATGTCCTTTTGTCGGTCGAAATGTGTTTAAATGAATGAAATTCAAGTGAAATGATATGAAGAATATTTAAATCCATTAATTATTGACTGCCACTAAAAATTCATTTTTTAGGCAATTTAATCAACAACTGTTCCAAATTATCAATATGCTTGTCTAAATGCTGTAAATAGATAAATATATGCAGATACTTTTAGATAATTTTAATTCATTTAGAAATTTTGTAAGTCTGGTCTTTTTTTGTTTTTTTTTTGTTTTTTGTTTTTTGTTTTTTTCTTATTCTTTGGATTTCTTTTTACGTCTTTCATTTTTGGTTTACTTTATTATCATAACTAAATTAACACGTTCTAATAACAAATTATATGTTGGAATAATTGCAATATATTGTGCGTGTGAATGGCCTTGATGAGAGGAGGGAAATTAAAAAATAAAAAAGGCACAAAAATTTCAATGTAATCGAAAATACAAACGAACAGAATAAAATAATCCATGAGGGTGGTATTTTCTCAGCATACAAACATACATATACACCCTCAAAACGTATTGCGCTTAAAGCATACATACATACATACATACATACATATATACGCACACACAGACACAAACATCCATACATCCGTCCATCCGTGTAGAGATGATATTAAATTTATTATTGTTGGCGTATTTTTATATTAAACGCGGTTTCTCACTTGTGATCTCTTTTTCCAAGAACTTTAATATAATAACAATACATGGACATATGCACAGGCAGACAGACAGACAGACACACACACACACACATATTATAATATATATATATATAACAAAAATGAAAATAATGTCATATGGAGGTAAATGCCTTCACCATTATTAAACTTTTTGCTTTTACTTTTGTTATATTTTTTCTTTGCTCTGTCACTTGTTTTCTATTTTTCATTTTTGGTTGCATAACAATCAATTTTGTAAATTGTTATTTAACACTTAATAAGTCAATATTTAATTTTGTTAAAAAAGGCCAAGAAGAATAAAAAATGCATTAGTTAGATGTCGAACAAGAGAAAAGGGTTTAGCAGCAAAGACTTTGCGCTCAGGTTTTTTCGTTTTTTCATTTTCTTTCATTTTTTCATTTTTTCATGTTTTTTGTTTTTGTTTTTTTTTTTTTTTTTTTGTTTTTGATTTTTGGTTTTTGTTTGTTTCAAGTGCATATATTTAAATGCGGGGATGCCATAAAATTGAAATCATCTCCAATTTCCATTATTTACATTTACATTTACATGGCACATTTGTTAATTTGAAGGATAAATTTGACATTTATGTGATGTTCAAACCAATTTAAAAGGCAGAGAAAATCCAAATATAAAAAATGAAAAGCTAAGAAATGAATGCAAATATTAGAAAGGGTAGTACATTGAAGCCACACATGGCTACAATCGACCAAAACGTTTTTTGGCATAATAAAAAATACTTAATACGTAGATATTTAAGATATCGCTTCAAGAAATTTTTAAAGGACTAATAATAAATGAAATGAAAAATGAAAGTAAGATTTTGCGGCCAATTAATGTTAAAATAAAAGTGATAGAATAATAAATTTTAAGTGATAAAATTAATAAATCTTTTCTATCAGCCATTATTTATCTTTAAACGAATAAGAAAATTAGAAAATTAGAAAATTTAATATTATTTAGTTAGAAGCCATCATCCAGTCATTATTAATGTGTCTAATGTCCATTTGAACTTAAAGTCAAGTTCAAGAAATTAACTTAAAATATAAATGGCTCATGATTGTATTCTTTTAACATTTTTATTTTAATAATAATAATTTAACAGAGAGTTGAAAGGCATTGGCAAACAAAGGTTCCTTATTACAATTGGAAAAGTTATAAAAGAAAATCAATAGAAAAATGTAACAGTACAGAATAAAAAAAAAAAGAAGAACACAATTAATTAAATTATGATATTAAGCTAATTTAAAGTAGGCGTGGCCAGTCAATGTGGCATCAATTTTGAGATATTATAAGTTTAATGCAAAAGATGTTGATATAGATTCCCGCTTTTTTATTATACCGATCGACTCAGAATCATTTTCTGAATTGATTTAACCATTTCTGTCCGTCTGCCTGTCTATTACTAAACTTTGTTTACTTGAAATATTTTAATGGTGCGTATGTATGTTTTAGTCATCGAGGCAACCTCTATTGAGAATGATTAAAATCGAACCATTTTTATGACCACTTACCATGTAAAAACTTTTTTCGAAAAAGGTCCTTCTATAAAAGAACGTCTTAATTTTTAATATATTCCAACACAATTCGCTATGTTATTGTTATTTAACATAGAAATTATGTATATCCAATTTGGTTTAGATAGATCTATTTTTACGACCCTTCTTTATTAGACGCCTTCCTCAAAAAAAGCCATCATATGGACAAAAGTTACAACTTTAAATGTATTTTTATAAAATCGGCACTACCATCAATTTTGACATAAAAAATATGTGTGCCAAATTTGATCCAGATACGTCAATTTTTTTGAACCCTCTTCCATATAACAAATTTGAAAATAATTTGCAAATTAAAATTTTATCAAGTTTCTTGAATTTTTTCTTAACTTAGACAAAGTGGATAAAGTAAGATATATAGCTCTGTCTTTTTTTTAGCTCATGCGATTGTTAAGTCGCGGCTACCAGCTCAGAGAAGCACCAGCTCCCAACTGGGAGTAGGCTTATGTATAGGAACCCAATGCTATACTTATTAGTTCTACAAGGTCGGATAAAGATTCAATTTTGAGACCACTAATTCTAAGGCTCCTTTTGATTTTTCAGTTTGTTGAACAAATGCAGATGAAGAAATTATAGACCATAGAAATCTATTTTTAAAGTTTCTATTACTGTTCCATTTTGTTTGTTTATTTGTTTTTTCGATGAGTTTTGTTGTGGAAAAGGAGTGGTAGATGCTTAGCAGTGGGTGTGCAATAAATATAAATTGATTTCTCAATTTCTTCGATATACACGCTAAATTTTTCTACCCAAATTCAATCCAATTGAATGCAATTGTTAGAATTTATAATAAACCAACCAAAAAGGAGAATCTTACAAAATATTTTATTAATGCATTATTTTGTTATTGTTATTGTTTGTGTGTGTGTGTGTGTGTGTGTGTGTGTGTGTGTGTGTGTGGTGTATGTGTGTTGGTTTGATGTAATAATTGTAGTAAAAGTTTAATTGATCAAATATAATGTCGAAAATTGTACAATACGATAAATTTCTGGAAGGCTTTATGCACAATAAGGACACGTGATACAAATTAGTTAATTTTACTAATTACTTAAACATTATTGTATATATACAAACATATACATGCATACAAGCAGACATGCATACGCACATATACAAAATTGAAATGAATTAAATATACATTTGTATAAAATTTGGCAATACAAATCAGTACAATGCGATGATGAAAATGCACGCTTATCTTTAATTTCTTGTATCACACAAACACTCACACACACACACACACACATACATACATACATACAGTGCATGATGCATAACAACTATACAACAGGAAATTTATTGTACTTGATTTCTTTATTTGTTTTTATTTTGTCTTTCTTTAGTTTCTCTCCTAATTTTCTTCTTCTTCTTCTTCTTTTTAGTTATTCGATAAACTGTATGTATTTATATGCTATTTTTTTTATTAGTACATATGGCTCATTTAAAAAATTTATCTGATATATACACAAATGAGATGATGATATTCAAAAAATTATCTTCAAATCAAATTATTGATGTTGGTGACATTGTACTGATGACAACTAAATTCAATAATTTTCCCTTTTTTTTTTTTGTTTTATTTTTTTGACTCTTTTCATCTTATATCTTACTATACCAAAATATCAGAAAATCTACCACCAAAAAAAAATATGTTATTTTTTTTTAAATTATCCGTATGCATTGTAGCCAAATTCCAATATATGGGTTAATATGATGCAAAATGTAATATATGGATAAATATATTTACTTGATTTATCCA
The DNA here is from genome assembly GCA_023089585.1 of Melophagus ovinus. Lineage (NCBI taxonomy): Eukaryota > Metazoa > Arthropoda > Insecta > Diptera > Hippoboscidae > Melophagus > Melophagus ovinus. Next base: position 6,886,449 of record JAKKIB010000180.1, read on the forward strand.
AATTTTTCCATTTATCAATATTATACATTTTATCCGACTTTACCGCATTATCCGAACTATCCAAATTATCCGGATTTTTTAATTTATTCAATTTATACGATTTATCCAAATTTTACCATTTATCAATATTATCCGAATTATCCGAATTATCCAAATTATCCGAATGTTTTAATTTATTGAATTTATACGATTTACATATATATTCCATATTCATTTGAATATATTAACGAAGAGTACAAAAAATTTCTTCTTTAAAATCTTTGTTTTACATAAACCTTTAAAAAAATATGCATTATAAATATGCCATATTTCACTGCAGAAGATAAATACTACAACCACATTAATGTTTTGGAAAAAATTTCCTTTGTTTTTTTTTTTTTCAAATCAATACAAATTGTAACTTTTGTACCAAATTTTAGATATTTTCTTTTTGTATGCATATGCATATTTAGTTATGAACATTATCTATTATTTCAGATTTATAATAATATAATAATATTGATAATTGGTATACAAAAATTATAATGTAAGCGAAACGTGCGCTTTTTTTTCGTCTTTTCCTTTTTTTTTCTTTTTGTTTTTTTTTTTTTGTACATATAAATTCACAAAAGTATTAAATGGAAAACAATAGAATCAATGTATTTATTTATTTATACATGACTAACCAGTAAAGCTTCTTTATTCACTCAGTCACTCATTCAATCAGTCAATCAGTCAATCAGTCAATTAGTGAATCGTTATACCGCATACTGTGATGTTTACGTATATCTGGTGTAACCATCGACATTAATTTATGTTCTTTTCAAATTCAATCAAACATAACTAATGTGTAAGAGAAAAAAAAATATGCTTCCGCATAACACTCAACGCCAATTTATGTAGAATAAAACGTCACATGCGAAACATTTTTCTTTTCTCCTTATTTTTATTTTTGTTGTTGTGTTTTCTTATGAACAGAATCCTTAGCATCATGTACTTGATTTTACTTGATCCATTTGAAGAACTTTACTGCTCAGGAATCAGGATCAAGATTGATTTCGTGATCGTTGCCGACTCTTAAATACCATCTAAATCATTTTACTTAATTATAAAAAAAAAAGGTAAATGAAAAAAAATAGGAACGTAAGAAAATTGTCAATTTTTTAAATAATTTGAAAATTTCGTTGTTATATGGCAGGGATTTTAAAAATTGGCCCTATCAAGGTCAAAAATTACCATCCAAATTTTTAATGTGAAAAAAGAAAAACAAAATAAAATGCCAATTTTCGTTTCACCTTTTTTTCTCACAATGATTTTTTACACCCAAGGCCTTATACAGAGAGTGCTCGTAAAAAATCATCTAATTTTAATCAATTTCAATTCCAATTTCATCTTTGGACCCAACATTTACAAAATTTCATTAATATATGTCAAAAATTACAATCTATAGCTTGATAATAATCTGTCTGCCTGTCCAACCGATTTCCGCATGGAGATGTATCACAATTCCTACTGAATACTCCAAATATCTGAGCAAATTTATATCTTGTACCATAAACTGACAATGGTTTTTACCAAAAGCGCTTACAACTTTTTTTTTGAAATTTTTTGTAAAAATAAATTTGAATAAATCATAAACAGAATTGAGATATTTCGCAAGAAAATTTTTTATCATTTTCTTAAGGTTACTTTTTGTGCATTTGACATTTAGATTTGAATTATTAATTGTCAAATAATGTAAGATCCATTTATCTAGCGTATATTCATTAATTCCCAGACTAAGTACAAAAGATTGTTTACTAAACTTATAAACTTATAAATTAGTTGAATGGATAATTGGTCACAATTATCTGATCCACTTATATCATAACTTTTTATTTTGTCCGTCTGAAAAATATTTCTTTTATTTGTTTCTGTTTTTTTTTTTTTTCATATAAATATATAAAATATCTATGTTCCTCAAATCAAAGGTATTCGTATTCACACTTGTGATCGATGAAGTAATAAAGTAAATTTTTCATGTAGATTTTAAACATGGACTCTGTCGCATCAATCAAAGATTAGATAAAATTTTATATAAATGTTATCATTTATTTCTATACACATATACTTAGTTAATATTTACTAAAATGTTAATAGCAATTGTTGTAACAACAACAACAACAACAACAACAACAACAATTGATGTAGGTGTATACAATTTTATGTATCTGATTGCCACACAATAAGCTGCCCAGCCAATCAAAATGGTTTCATTAAAGCATAATTCATTAAGCACACACATACACACACGCACACACACATATATATATATATATATATATATATATATAAACAATTTATAGTTGGCATGACATTGCAAGCCCAATTTCTCGCATATTGAATTTTCATGATTTTCCTCAACAAATATCTCGGCACTAAAATTCAAAATTATAAAATTATTAACGCGGGTATTTTGGATACGATAAACAAACAAACAAACGAACAAGCAAAAAATTAAAATAAAGTACAATTTTTCAGCGTCTTGGTTTTGTCTTTTTTTTTTTTTTTTTTTTTGACACACAAATCGTAAATGAACAAAAAAAAATCATAATTTCTCGTTTGCTATTTTGTTTCTTTCTTTTTTTTTTTTGGTTCGTTTCTTGAATAAATATGAATAAAACTATGAATTGGAAGTTTTGCTTGAATCTCAGTAAAGAGGAGAACTGAATTAAAAGTTAATATAAAAATCGATATAAATTTAAAAATGTATAAATAAAAAGGACAATATTTAAAATAATGAAAAAGTGTAAATTTAACTACAATTCAAAAATTTCATTCAATATTTCATGAATTTAAAACAATTTTCGCAAATATATAAAAAATTTAATTTCTATTGTACTTTATCTAAAGTTTCGTATCGTGTTAGTTGTGGTTTAGTTAATGTCAAATAATTTCAATTCTCTTTAAAAAAAAAAGTGAAAGAAAAAACCAAAAAAAAAAAAAAATTTTATGTGAATGGGAAAGTGAATTTTTGACATTTAATACAAATAACTGAATAGATCACTAAATGAATTCAATTTCAATTCATTTTACAATACCAGTTCTTATTGGATTAATAAATTTCGAGACACGTATCGAGAGACGTCATACTAAGTCGTTTCAGAAATTCATTTTATATTAATTCAAATTAAAAATCGCCCATAACGTGCCCATCTAGAATGGACATATGTGTTGTAAGAGAGGAAAACTAAGATTAAAAAATTCGATCTAATCCAATATAATCTAATCTAATCCAAAGTTTAATGGAAATTAATAGAATTTAAATCAAATGTTACTCTTTTTAATTAAAACTTTCCAATCAATCAAATTTCCTTTAAGTTGTTGCCAATTTTCTGAAAAATATGTGAAAAAAGAAGAAATGGTAAAAACTTTACAGAGAATCGAGGCAATCTCTTAAATTTCGTTTAATATGATTCAAAAGTTAAATAAATGAATTACAAATTCTGAAAGGGCGAAATGATTTGAAAAGTTTATCAAAAATTTGACAAAATAAAATTTCAATTTTCTTTTCCAAATGATGAGTGTTTTTTTTTTTTTGTTGCATCGAAAAAGGCCTTATATGAAGACTAATTCCAAAAAATGATCTAATTCTAATCAATTTCAATAGAGCTCGTTTCTGAGTCAAACTCTAACAAAAATTGCGAACCGTAATTTAATAGCAGTCTGTCTGTCCGTCTGTCCAAGAGGCAGATTTAAGTCAATTTAATGAGCGATGCTGACATAAATCTCTTGGAGGTTTATGTCAACTCTTCCTGAATACGCCAGACATCTGCACAAATTTACAATGCTGCAAATTGTACCGCAAATCTTGTAATGCAGCATTAGTTTGTGTGTGAAAGGTGAAAAATGACTTAAAAAGTAAGAGCTTAAAAATGACATGAACTTGAATTGAAAATAATGCCATTTTTGATAATACAAACAAATTTATTAAAACTTACATTGAGCCATAAATCTCAGTCCTAATAAATTGATACGCGTTTTTTTTATTTTTATTTATTTTTTATGTTTTTCTTAATTCATATAAGATTATGAACAAATACAATACAAAATCGAATTATTACAATTATTATTGTTATTGTTTTGTAAATTATTAATTAATGGAAAAAACCATACACACACTAACACACACAAATTAAAAAAATTTTTTTTTTTGGTTTTGTGTAAATGAAAAAAGTTTGACAAAGAAAATCGTGAGCTAATTGTTTCAGTTTTTTCAAATAGTTTTTTCAAAAAGGGAAAATTGATTCGGGAAATTTGATGCGATCTTTCATAAGATTAAATGAATCTAATAGATCTTTATGTATAACAATTTATCATAAAGATGCAGAATTTTATTGGAAATGTTAAGATTAAATTGATTATTTGTGTTTGTTAAATATGAGAGAATTCTTTTTTTTTCTATTACACCCTACACTGCTTGTAATAAAAGGTATTATGTGTTTGCAAGACAATGAAATAATAAAATAGAGCCAGCATTTACTATACCGATGGAGTTGGAATCATTTTTTGAATCGATATACGTATCTTTGTCCGCCCGTCTGTCCGCCTGTTCATGTAAATTTGCTATCAAAGTACAGGGCATGCTATATGGGCATGATCACCAAAACACCAAAAGACACCTGGAAGTAATTCTGTATAAGATTCGACCATGCCCCCGTAGAGCACTATAAAAATATAATGTAGCATATTTAAAAGTCGATCATGACTGATCACATAATATATATTTTTTATATATACCACACATGGCTTAAGAATATACCCATTTTGTTATAATATTGGTAACGCCCAAAAGAAATCGTCCGGGTAGTCCATTATTTAAAAACTGCTGCGAACAGAAAATTGAAATTTTGCAAAATATAAATAAAAAAAATATTATTCCGCACTACTAATATAAAAATAATGTGAATCGGCCACGCCTTCTAGAAATTATGCAAGAACAAATTTTATTGGCGCTTTTTAAAGAATTTTAAGAAATTTCTATACAACTTTACCGCATAAACATAAATCTGGTATTCCAATGTCTATGCCAAAAATTATCAAATGGTGGATAACTAAGATGCGACTTCAGCCACATACAATTTTTTTTTTATTTGTTTCTATTTCTTTTATTTACTTATTGTTTTCCTCTTTTTTTTTCTCATTACTTTTTTTTTGCTTTTTTCCTTTTTGTGGTTTTTTTTTTTTTTTTGGTTGGCAAAGTGTGAAAATGAAGTGGTGAAAGAGAAGTGGCATCATATAATCCTAATAGGATATTAATCTTAAAGATTTAAAAAAAAAAAATTAAAACAAAATAAAAAGAGTGCTTTCAAGAAAAATTCTTTGTTTTTTTTTTTAATTTCTTCTTATTTTCGTTTTTGTTTTTTTTGTTTTTTTTTTTTTTTGGTTTTCTTTTCCATATAATTTCATATAGAATTCAATTTTATTGCAATTTAGAAGTGGTATCTGATTATCACATTATTATTATTATTTATTATTTTAACTTAAACAAACAAATAAACAGAAAATTACTAATAACCACAACAGTAACAAAATATACAAAAAAAAAAAAAAAAACTAAACAAAAGAAAGAATAAACAAACTATATTTTATTGTTTAATAATATCGTCCCAATAGATCTTTCATTTAATATCCTTGAAAAAACACAAAAAAAAAACCAGCATTTTCTTGGAATATTCAATGAAATGGTATTCATTTGTCCATAATTCATGCTTCATGGTTCATCATTCATGCTTCAAGAGAGGCCAGAGTACAAAATCAAAATCAAAATCAAAATCAAAATCGAAAAAGAGAGAACGAATTATTGTAAATAAGCAAAACAAGACAAAGAGAGAAAGAATGAGTGAAAACAAGTAGGAAAATAGTAAAGAAGAAATGGTAGGAGGAAAGATAGGTTGGAAGAACGGAAGGAAATAGTAGATCTTTAGATCAAAATTTTACAGATAAAAAGATCTATGTAAAATCTCTAATGTAAATCTATTTAACAAAATATATCTACTAAACTAAACATTAAACTTGTCAAACTTGCTAACGTTTAATATTAATATGAGAATTCACAAATATTTTTTTGTGGCAAAAAAAAAAAATTGAAAAAAAAGAAAATCAACAATAAAAATGTTTACCGTATGAAGTGTTATGTATTCAAACAAATTTGATGGAAATTACAAACGTTGTGATCATTTTTTTTTTTTTTTTGAATACTTTTGAGGAAAACTCTTCAAACGCCTAATGCGATTTTGCCATTGCAAAAATTTATTATACGAACGCCCAAAATAATAATTCATGTAATGAAAATTTGTTTATGGAATATCATTAGCAATTATATGTTTTGGCCCATGGATAAACTCTCTGGTAAATATTTAAGATCGAATCATTTTCATCAACAGTTTTTCTGTTATAATTTCTTTTTGCATATGAAAAACGAATTAGAAAGAAGATCGTCATGTGGAAAAAATTCACAATTTGAAATATATTTTAACTTAATTTGCACAATAATTTGCATTTCGTTGTACTGAATTTGTATTTTGTATTTCGATTCCAGTTCAATACAGTTCATTAGAACGACCGAGTAGTTACCATTATTCTAAAATAAGAATTTTCTAGAATTCTGGGGATGAAATTTATTTATTTGATTGTACATTGTTATATTTGATTGTCTAACATTATGCAAAATTTTGTAGAGAGATATTTAAGAAGCGATTCTTGACCATCGACTTAGACATCGACGGTAGACATTTAAGCTCCTATAGGAGAGTCCGACATCCAAGCCCCAGATATCTCGTAACCGGCAACCTACAACTAACACCCGACCACCGATTGTCCATTGTCCATCGACCACCGACCACTAACCTCGAACAACTGGACCCCAACCATCAACCCCCGAATATTAACGCAAGACGTCACCGACATCTAACCATTGACCAACCGACTACCGACTGCCGACCAATGATCACCAGCCATCGGCTTCTGACCATAAACTACTGACCACCGACTACCGACCATCGACCACCAACCCACAACTATCAACCATCAACCACCGACTATAAACTATAAACCACCGACTACTAATCACCGACTACCGACCATCGACCACCAACCCACAACTATCGACCATCGACCACTGACTATCAACCATCAACCATCAACCACCGACTATAAACTATAAACCACCGACTACTAATCACCGACTACCGACCATCGACTATCGACTACCATTAATCCATTAATCACTAACCCATGACCCGATCACTAACCCATGACCTCTAACCCATAACTTCTAACTCCCGACCACTAGCCACCTACCACCAATCCATGACCACCAACCACCGCACCAATCATCGATCATCGATCATCGACCACCGCCTTAACCCAAGTTTTCACTTCTTTTGTTTTTCATGAAACTTCTATAAAAAAAAGTGCTGGCGTGTTTAATAATCAATTTTTCTTTTCAACATCTTATATTCCAAAAAAAAAAAAAACACACACACACACACACGCACACACTTACCCAAATACATGAATATATTGTTCAGTGGGCTTTATTTGGATATTTAAGAAACGTTGTCATATTCATAAATGAAAAGCTGCATCTATGACTGTTTCACTTCAATGTTGTAAGAGAATAATAACAATAAAATGTATAATGTATTTATGTTACTTATTGTTTATTATCATTGTTATTATTGTTATCATTATTATTTACAAAATACAGTACAGTACATGCATAAATCTAGTTAAATTTGTGTTCGGAAAGTAGGCGGTGCCAAAATATTTGTATTTCAATTTATAAAATAAAACATAAAAAAAATCATTCACAATATTACATAAATAACTACACACATACATATATACATATATATATATATATATATATATATATATATATATATTGTGTGTGTGTATGTGTATGTGTATGTGTATGTATATGTAAGTATATAAAGTGATGCATACGTATAAGTAACTTTTGTGGTAAAATTTTTTTGTATGCATTTTTTGTTGCAAATTGTTGTTGCAAATTGATTTTACCATCAATATATTACAGCTATGCGCCTACTGCCGTCCCTACCCTAAACCATATTGTAATTGGATATTCCATGACAACAACATATATTTAAAAATTTCACTTTATGCATCACTTTATGTCAACTCATGTAAACGTTTGCCCAATTTTTTTTAAAGGTACTGTTCGATCCATTCATGCTTCTTCAATTATTTCCCCATATTAAATTTTCTTGATTACTTAGTTATTTGATTACTTGATTTTAGGGTCTGTTAAAATTTTTTTGGAATCAGTTGAAATCATACTTCTTAGACATTCACTTAGACCATTTAAGTGTTTTTCGCGAAAATACAATTTCCTTTCAGATTTGAAATATTTTTGTTTTAGACTTATTTAACATATCAAACCCCTTAACTTTAAATAATTAAATAAGTAAGAATAAGAGAAGAATCCTTAACAAAAGAGATTAAGGTATAGAGATAAGAAAAATTCCTGAAGTAGAATCAAAATTTCAGAGTAAATAGAATTAAAAAAAAAAAAAATTTTTTTTTATCTACTTGAAGATGAAAAAATCATTACGAATTTCAAAAATGATGGATGATGATGAGAATTATAATTAATTTGATGGATTTAAGCGACGTCTATCGTTTATTTATAATGATAAAAATTTTTACATGAATGGCATTATAAGTAACTTTTTCAAAAACTTTACATCAATTCAATCAAAACAGTTTAAAAAAGAGCATAAACAGAGAAGGATTCAAAGAGCTTAAAGAGAAAGCGAAGGCAAGCGAAACGAAATGTCTAATTTTCCTATTAAGATTTATGGCTTTATCACAAAACGTATCGCATAAATTTAAAAACTTATTATTATTATTATTATTATTATATTATTATATTATTATTATTATTATTATTGATAAAATTTTATTTCAGTAACGAATATCTCACGAATTGTTCCCTTTTATTTAATTATTTATTTATGTAATTTTTTTCATCCAACATTCGAATTTTGACATATAATTTCCATTAACAATTAAAATCTACACATAATTAATGCGATTCATATATTCAGTGTACTTCAGTGTACTTTATATAATAACGTATGTAAAAAGAAAATGTCAAGGTGAACTATTCAGTGGTTTAGATGTTTGAAAGTTTGAGTCTTTTGCTAGTTTGAGGGTTTTGCGTGTAATCAACCAAAACAGTACAAATTTTTGCTGAAGAAAATGAAACAAATAAATACGTGATGTTCTCATTCTAAAATGCATTAATGGCCACTTCGTTTAACTAATTTGTTCAACTTTTATTGTCAGTAGACAGTCATCCAAGACCTTTGAAGATATGTATCAAATTTTTAGATCGTTATTGTAACTTTTTTATTAGTAAAAGTACGTTACAAGAAAGCATATGGAAACGGTGGCGATAAATGTTTATAATGATCCACATATCTAAATTGATTTGAAAATTTCTTATAGAACAGGGTCTCTGAAATTGCCGTTTAGATATTAAACATTTTATGGCACAATGATGATCTTTAAAGCTGATAAATCAAAAAAAGCAATTGATTGATTGCATTTAGTTCCAAACAATAATCGAAAGGTTGTTTTTCTGCAAAAAAAAAAATACCTCTCTAATATCGAAAAAGTTAATTTAACTTAGAGATTAATCGATAAGGAATTTTTTACTTTTAACTTGGTAAATTTCTCTAGAATATTTAAATATAATTCAAAAAGTTTTAATTTTTCAGATCGATCCTCGTATAAATGAGGATGAAAAAGATTTGTGTGGTACTCAATATGAAATTATGATCTTATATGGCGTTATATTTCACTACAAAAGTGTATCGTACTCAATTTTAAAAATCTAAATTAAAATTTAAAAAATTCTTATCAATTTAAGTTACTCTCGTAAAATGATAACTCAATCATTTCTTATATTATTGCAACATTATCTCCAAAATTTCTATAATAGAAAAAGCTTTTTTTTTTTATTTAAAGTTAAAATTAATGCAAAATTTGAATAAAAATCGAAAGCGGTTCGCAAGTTTGATAACACATTAAAACTTCTTAAACGTGAAAATTGGTCCATCGAAGTAAAAAATGCCTTCAGTTTAAGCCATTTTTATGCTAAATGTTTCAAATATCATCGAAAATTTTTCACTTTTTGCATCATTTCATATTAATGGTAAAGCAAAATATAAATAGATAAATGTCCCGTTATGTTTATATACGTTTCATTAAGTTTACAGAACAACACAGAATTCATGATATATTTTTGTTTTTGGGTTTACACTCCATTTAAAAAAGCAAAACGCAAAAACAAGAAAAGCAAAGAAAAGAAAAAGAAAACAAGAGAAAAACATCTGTCACGCCCATTACAATAAAATAAATACGCTTGTATGAGAAGCGACAAAGATTTCTTCTATAAAAATGAATACAAAATTTTTATTTGTTCCCTTTCATTTCTTTCGTTATTTGTTGTTTACATTTATTGGTGTTGTCTTTATGTGTGTGTGTGTGCGTGTGTGTGTGTGTGTGTGTGTATAAGTTTCATATAACGATGTAGTTAGTTAGTTACACGCAGCATCATTGTACCATAAAATTAAAATATTATCAATTACACATACACAAATGCATATACATGTATATATATATATACAAACATACACACACATTCGCATACATATGTACATATATATATACAGAGGCGTGTATGCCTCTACACACATCCACTAATGTTGCTTGGCAAATTGTGCCATCCATCATATTGAAAATATGTATCCATACAGTTAGATATGTGTTTGTTTGTATGTGTAAATTAATGCATACATGTTATCTCTGTTTAACACAAAATCTAACGTTATTATAGAATGCATTTAACGGTATATCGACACAGTTGTTTCAGTCTCTCAAACAAGCAATTTTCATCAAATGAAATTTCATTCTCACATAAATTAAATTGAATTGAATTGAATTGAAATGAAATGGATTGAAATGAATTGAAATGAAACGAAATGAAGAGAAAAGCAAAAACGACAAAAAAAATATGAAAATAATGTAAACAAAAGCAAAAACAAAAACAAAAACAAGAACGAACAAGATAAGTAGATGAAGAAGAAAGAACAAATTGAGAATTATTATTGTTGTTGTTATTGTTTTTATTATTCGTATTACTATTATTATTTGTTTATATACAATTTTACATTGCATTTCAATTGGTTGATTTATATGATGAGAAACGGCCACAACACTGAGATGATAACAAATCGAAGAAAAGGGTCATACTTTCATTCATTTATTTCATAGTCTTTTGTCTTTGGTCTTTTGTGTTTTGTGTTTTCAGTTTAGTTGTTTGTTTGTTTGTTTTGTTTCTTTGTTTCTTTGTTTGTTTGTTTGTTTGTTTCTTTGTTTATCTGTTTGTTTATTTATATAGTTTGGTTGTTTTATTATCTTATTTATTTACTATTTGCTACTTTAGGCATGTACTTCTGAACGTCAATGTCTCTAATTAAGCGATATAAACAACGCACACACATACACACACAATCACATAACTCGCTATGAGAAAGTTAGAAAGAGAACAAATTAACAGTTACTTGAATTACTTGAATAGTGATGATTCTCATTTTATATTTTTCATACCTTTGTTGTTGCATTTGCTTGTTTGTATATGAAGATGAAAACAAAAAACGAAAACAAGAAACCAAAAAAAAAAAACACAAACAAATACGAAAAAAGAATCGACATCGAAGTAGAACGAGAAAGTAAGTGAATGTAAAGACAATAACAATAAAAAATGATGCATATTTCTATGATTGATGTTGTTAATTTGTTAGTCAATTGAAAACTTTTGACATTAACGCGGATCAAATAGAACCGAATATTTGCAATGGTTTAAAAGTTACTTTTTATTAAGATTTTATATTTGTGATATTTGTAAGATGAAAGCAAACAAAAAAAATGCAAAAAAAGCATTAAAAAAGAAAAATTAAAAGCAGACTAAAGGGAAGTGAAATAAAAAAAATTAAAAAATTAAAAATAAATAAATAATGAAAGATATAAATTGAAATTGTCAGTTGAACAATTTTATTGAAGCTAAAAAACCAAAATAAATTAAAGCAATTTCAATTCTATGAAAAAGGAAAATCAATTTTGAAAATTACAAAAATATTGGAAAAAAATCGTGAAAAATGCATTTTAAAGGGAACAAGCAAATTGTAAAAAGAAAAAGTGTATAGAAAGAGAAAGAAAGATAGATACAGAGAATAAGAAAAAAAGAAAGGAAAACAGAAAGACAAAAGTGAGGTAAAGTGAAGAGAATTGACGCAATAATTAATCATATTCATTATGGTCACGCATAATATTGTACTTAATGCAAGCCCTATGTGTAAACCAATAACAACAACAATAATGAATGGTAACTATTTAGAGCCTTTAGATAGAGTCCAAAGATCGCTCTCGGCAACCACTTCAACCGCTTTAGTATGTTGCGATAATAATCGCACTATAATTAATAATAACAACAATAATAATAATAATAATAATAATAATAATAATAATAATAATAATAATAATAATAATAATAATAATAATAATAATAATAATAATAATAACAACAACAGCAACAATAATATTAATAATAACAATAATAATCATCATCATCAGTACAATGCGAGGCCACATAATATTGGTGAGAATTTACAATATATGGGTAATGGTGTAATAATGAGTAACGGGAGCAGTAGTGTTAATCGTAATGGCATTGGCATTAATGGAAATACCTTTGAGCAATATCGAATGCACTTATATAATTATGCTATGCAAATGGAACGTTTAAAGGGTACACAATATTCGGCAGCAGCAGCAATGGCTGCAGCAGCTTCTACCGCCTCTGCTTACACTACAAATTCAGCATTGATACCAATGCACTATAGACTTCATAGGTCACAACAATCACAACAGCAACAACAACTTCAGCAACATTCTCTTGATATTGGTCTGATGTCGCCAAATCAAAATTCAAATCAAAATCCAACTCCAAATCAATTGGACATATCAAATGAGGATAGTCGTCTAACATTGGCCTCAATGACGCTATTCTCTCAACGGATGTTTCAAACGGATGAACCAAAACCTCAACATAGTTATATTGGTTTAATTGCCATGGCCATATTAAGTTCGGTTGATGCCAAATTAGTATTATCTGATATATATCAATATATTCTAGAGAATTATCCATATTTTCGGACAAGAGGTCCCGGTTGGCGTAATTCTATACGCCATAATTTATCATTGAATGATTGCTTTATAAAATCCGGTCGCAGCACAAATGGTAAAGGTCATTATTGGGCTATACATCCCGCCAATATTGATGATTTTCGTAAGGGTGACTTTCGCCGACGCAAAGCTCAACGTAAAGTGCGTAAACATATGGGTCTGGCTGTAGATGATATAAGTACAGATTCGCCAAGTCCACCACCGCTAATGGATTTAACCACACCATCGCCACCATTAAATCCAAATTCGCCAACATCTATTGTCACGGCCAATTATCACCACAGTCAATTGGCAGCCACAAATGGTTTCGGTTATTTGACGCGAAAGCATCAACATCAACATCAACATCTTCATCAACAGCAACATCAACATCAACATCAACAATCACATCATAGATTACATGACGATCATGATCAAAAGAGGGCTTTTATAAGGCAAACTGCCAATGCACATACGGCTCATTGTTTAAATGAAATATTCATACAACGGCCGTTGCCTTTGCCGTTGCCATTGCCTTTGCCGTTGCCATTGCCTTTAACTTTGCCTTTGTCACATTATACACCGACAACAGCTGGTACGGCTGCCACCGCTGCCACCGCTTCCACCGCTACAACTGCTGCCACCGTTGCCACTACTGTCACTGCTGTCACTGCTGCCACCGCTTCTCTACCGACGACGACAGCTGTTTTATACAATAATACGTTACCGTTATCACTATCCCATCCTCATCCGCTTCATGTTCATCCTCATTCTCATCATCATCATCATCATCATCATCATCATCATCCTCTGCAAGCGCATCAAATGCAACAACATTTATCAATGAATTTTGAAACGTTTATTGGTGCCACTAGTAATTTATCGCAGCAACGTTTACCCATAGCACCGCAATCAATAAATCCACGTTTTTTAGGAAATTTTCATAGTAAATCACCAGCAACATCTATAACAGCCAAGGTAATAATTTATATTTTCAATTATGATTCAAATTCCCTTCACTTTTTTCATTTTCCCTTTAAATTCGGGGATACTCAATGAAGTGGTTCTTCTTTTATTTATTTTAAAGTTAAAATTTAATGAACTTTTCTATAGTTCAATTTTTACTATCGAATTGTTATAAATTTTCCATTCAAGTGCTTTACCTTTATAGCGAAAATTGCCCGCCTTTATGGCAAAATAATATCATCATTTTAATATTATTCTATAGAAATCAAAGAATTGCTGTCTGAAAAAAAAAAACAAAACAAAAACAAGATAATTCATTTAGCAATAATGTTTTGTGGCAACACGTTTCATTGAAAGCGATTGGAAACAATAAATCTAATTCATAAATCTATTCATGCATTTTTTATAGCTATCATCCAATTATTTATGCTATACTAATTTTGTTACGCCCAAAATGTATTGTTAAAGGCTCCACAAAAATTCTTGATCAGCAAACAATTCTGAAGTGATTTAGACATGTATGTCCATCAGTCCGGTTGTCCATTTCTCCATGTGTCCGTATGTCCATATATGTTAAGCATTCTACTGATCGAATAAAAAAAGGGCAATCGATTTCAAATTTGGCAGAAATATTGAAAGTTCATGTACGCTAATTGGTATTGAAAATGGGCCAAAATGGTTAAAACACATGCCCACAATGCAACATCAACTGAGAACACTTCAATTTTTTCTAAGCAAAAAGTTTGTTTTACGTATAATTTGAATACCGAAAAGGGATAAAAAATTGAAGTTTTTGTACAATATATAAAAATTATATAAATTGATCAAGCTTATTCAAATTTTCACATTCTTCATTTGTATACTTTGGATACATATTACTCTAAAACTGCTACATATATCAGATGAATATGAAAAACCCAAAACCATAAAGTTTAGCAAATCGATTAGGTCTATCCAATTTTACACAATATTTCATAAAATATCAAAGATACCAAAGTCTGGGTCTGGGTCTGGGTCTGGGTCTGGGTCTGGGTCTGGGTCTGGTTACATTTGATTCCAGTCAAATTTGTAATTTTTCTCATTTGTTTGATGTTTATATGATAAATTTTTGAAAATATTCAATACAAATTTAAATCGGTTTTATAATAATAATAAACCTTGTACCATTTTGAATTGAAAATTTTATTTTATGAATACCTTGCTAACACGATTAATATTTAACAATGTTATGCCTTGTTAATAATTATCTAGTAATAATTTTTCCATTTATATCAAATTTGTTTTACAGGTATTATCCGATATATTGACCCATACAAGGAAACGTCAATTTGATGTGGCATCATTGCTTGCTCCCGAAAATTTATTAACGAATGATAAACAAGAAAGTTCTACTATAAATATGGCATCCATAAATAAAATAACATCTATAGATAATAATGTTAGTAGTACAACGGCTCCAGTAACAAGTATTATTCGACGTCTTAATCATAATAATCAATTTTCAAGTGCAGCGTCTATGGCCGCACATGATAAAACTCAAACAAATTCTACCAATAGCGTTTATAATGAAATCTGGGAGAAGCAGATGCAATTGCAGCAACAGCAACAGCAACAGCAGCAGCAACGGCAACAACAACCGATTGTGGCCCATAATTATTATTCATCGGCAGCAATATGTCATCCGGATGTTGCACAACAACAAGAGAAACTTTATGATACGACAATGTTAAAACGCTTTGTAGCGCCCATTTTATTAGATGACAATCGTCTTTGCTCTCCACCACAACACGCAGATAATCCACAAGATATGGAGGATATTGATGTTGTTGTTGATATTGATATTGATGATGATGATGATAATAATAAATGTGGCACGGACAATGATGAGACGGATGTCATTAATGAAATTGATGCCAATATAGAAATTGATGCCAATATTAACAATTCTAATCATAACGATGATGATAATGATAATTATAATGATAATGATAATGATGATGCTAATGATAATGATAATGATAATGATAATGACGATAATGAAAGTATAAATATTAGAAATAGTGTTAGTCCATCTAATGAGCATATTGTTATTGTCGATAATAAAGATAATAAAGATATTGTCCATTATAATCTAAATGATGAAATTAATAAGCAGCAAAGCAATTGCAATAACAGTAATAGTAGCAGTAATAGTAATAGTAACAGTAATAGTAGTAGTAATAACAGTAATCATAATCGTAGCCATAATATAAATAGTATAAAGCATAAAAAAATTGCCTTCGTTAATAATGCAAATATTGAAGTGCATCATCATCGTGGTAGTCTCATATTATCAATGGAACCATCTGTAAATCATTTAACAAATTTATTCAAGCCAAATTTAAATGAAAATTCTATAAATAAGACGCTGAATACAAATGATGATACATTACATAATTCGATTGCATCATCTAAAACATTCAATAATTTTGATAATATTCTGTATCAAACATAACAAAGCACTTACAAAAATTGTCGTAAATTTCAATGTAAGTGTATTTACGACACCATATACACAACCATTTAGATATAAAGCTAAAACAACAACAACAAGAAGAAGCATAACAACAACAATAAAAATTAAATAGATCGTATGTAGGAAGCTTCCACTTATAAAACTACAAAAAATTAACGATGAATCAACAAAATGCATCAAACTCATTCATCAAACCACATTCTCATTTCCAACATGCATGATCATGCGATATTCTTATGATTTATTCAAACTTTATTTAAACATTTCAATTCTTATAATTTCTAATTATTATTAAGATTCTTTGTATACAAATTCATTAATATGTGCTTATGGTATGATGCATTTCAAAAGTAGTTTGTAAAATTTATGATTTTCATTGATTCATAAATTGAAACGCAAACAAAAAAGGAAAACATTCAATGAAAGATGAAAATAAAAACGAAAGTAAAACAAAAACAAGAAGAAAATCTTAATTTAAATGTTTTATGTAATAAAATTTGCTAGCGATCTAAACCGAATCAAACTTTAAATATCAAACTTCATAGAACTCATTGATATAATTTTTTTAAGAGCTGAGATTTTAAATTTTTTAATCATGCACATCAGTTGCTACTTAATAAAAGTTGCTTATAACTAACTCTTAAGGTTTTATGTAGATGGCTGGCGGTTCGTTATTTAGACGGTTGCTTGAATGGCTGACATTTAATGGCTCCTGGGTCATTATGAATAGTTCGTTTCATTAGAATTTTCATGAGATTTTTAAAATGGGGGCGACCAATCCCGAGAAGCACCTGCTCAATTGGGAGTGGCTCATGAGATGGTTTCTGATCCATATCCATCAGGGGGCATCATGAGTTTCACGAGATCAGATCCAAAGATTTAATTTGGTACCACGGGATCACCAGTTTCATATTTGCCCATGTGGTGATGTTGGAGTTGGCTTCGTGGGGGCTGTGGTGCCCATGTCGCGGGCGTAGCTCGACCTAATTATGTTTATATAGAGTTCCACAATTATGTTTCTGTCGAGCAGGGTGCCATTTCCCGAATAAAATGGCTAGCTGGGTAGGCTTATCGGGCTAATCTAATCTAAGCCAAGGGGTAATAAGAAGGCCCCGAATCCTTACACCAAAGATTAAGCTAACTAGATGAGGTGCAATAGTGACTTTAAATTGGAAGCTAGTCGTGACGGTGGCATGCACGTGATGTGTCGTGTTCATCAGCGCTAGCGATCATTAAGTATGTTTATACCATGCATTTGAGCCTTCCAGGCAGGTATGCATGTAAAACACTAACTGTATGAGAATTTTAAAATAAGAATAATCACACGATTTAATTTCACATAAAGATATAAAATCATCCATGATATTTATGTTTATATCAAAAATTATTTCATTTTTAATGGTGATTGCTGCATTGATATGAAAGTAAACGTGCCTAGACCTCTGGAGTTTTTACGCAAACCTTTAATAAATATTGTGCAAATTATTCAAATTGATCTATTTTAATTCTTCCATCCAACGAAAAAGATTACGTTACGGAATTTTTTTTAAATGCATTGGTTATGGTTATGATTATCAAAAAAATTTTTTAACACAATTTAAACCGTCATAAACATCTGTAAATTTTATTACAACTTATTCTCAATCACCAACCAGAAGTTGAGAATATACTCACTTTATCATTATATTTGTAACGCCCAGAAGTAAATGTCCGGGGGATTCTATAAGGTATATTTTTGATCAGCATCAAACTCTCAATCAGATCCGCCTGTCCATCTGTCCGTCTATTCGTCTATCATCCTGTGTGTTTGTTGTAAACATTGTCCTGATCGTAAAATTTGAGATATGGAGCTCAAATTTGGCAGAATTGTTGATAGTTCTTGTACGCAGGTTAAGATTGAAAATTGATCGAATTGGTTAAAGAACGCGCGCACAGTTTAACAAAAACTGCAAAATGTAATAGTTTTTTTGCTCATCATTTGTAAATTTCAAAAAATAGAAGGCAGAACTTTTGCACAAATAAGAAGGCTATTGGTCTACAATGTTTGTCCAAAAATCATATAATATTTTTTATATGTTTACGTTTCTGAATCGTAGTATCATGGTATCATGTATTGGTGGGTGATATCCAAGATTTGGCCCTAGGTAAATAAAATTTTCTTACTTGTTATATTTTTCAAATAGTTTATAAATTATAGAAAATTTTCTTAAAAAAATGCATTTAATAGCATTTTGTAGATTTAGAATTTTCTACGCGCCCAGAAATAATTTTAGTATTATCTGCCATATTTGCCCTGCTTCATCAATCATCATTTTCCTTAAACTAGAATGTGGAATTTTTATGTGCCGTCGGTATGAAAGATATTACGTATTAGATAACACTAGTAATTAATAGAAATTATAAAAATAAAGTGAAAATTTGAATGCTAAAAATATTAAGAAAAAATTGACTTTTGCATTTAAAAGTTTTAAGATCCAGGTGTCGAAAGGAAAAGAGTTTATAAAGTAGAGAATTTCTTGAAACCAATAAACTTGAAGAATAGCGATTGACTGGAATCGTTTAATAATACTTCGGCATTTGTAAATGGGAACCAACGAAAAAAAAGGTATATTTCAATTATGGGGACAATTCTCTTACAAATCAAGATTAATCGCTAAGAAATATGGTCTTAAAATATGGTGATGTCATTTTATTGTAACTAAAAATGTATGATATTTTTATAGCTCTTCTTTGCAGTAAAAATTTTTAAATTTCTCTTTCTTACATTTCTTACATTTTATCATTGTTCCTTGTGGGAAAAAGTTTTAAGCAGGTTCATTCAATCTAAAAGAAAGGCTGATATAGATTAACTGTTTATAATTCTTTCAATTAAGGCAATAGATTTCAATATTGTTAACTTCAGCTGCATTTATAATGCAATCAAGCAAATTTCACTTACCTTACTTATTTTCCTTATTAAGGACATAAAATTTATAAACGAATAATTGATTCGCTTTTTATGTAAAAAAATTTTAATTTGACATGAAATAAATGAATTAAGAAAATACTTTTTTACAGTAGATATATTTATTTATATATGCATATTGGCATTTATTTATAAATTTATTAATAAATATATACGTTATGAACGTTTAGGGTCGACTATTAAATACCCTACACCACATTTTATTTAAAAAACTAATAAGAATTAATTTTTCTAAAAAAAAAAAAATTTTTTCCCAAATAGATCTTTTGTAAGGGACATGGTCATAATAGTAATCTGATTTTAATCAACAACGCCTACTTTAATAACATAAAAATTTACATAAACAAACAAAAGACAGATAACTCCCCGGACAGTCAAGCAGACAAGCCGACATACTTAAATCGTATCAGAAAGTATTCCTGAGTTAATTGATAAAATAAAAAGTGAGTCCATTTCAACTTTTTTTGAAGATGCTACAAACATCCATACAAACTCATAACAGCCTAAATCACAAGTGGTGTAGTGTATAATAATAATAATAATAATAATAATAATAATAATAATAATAATAATAATAATAGTTTGAATGAATGTTTATTGAAATTGTATCAAAAATGTTTAATATAACTATTTGATAATTCATCATATAATTTTCATTTTTATTTATTATGTATGGCATTTTAGTATGTGGTAGAGTGAATTAGGGTGGGTATTTTTATGCCAATGCATTTACAGTTATCATAACAATTACAATTACAATTACAATAACATATAGATTTATTTAGATGATATCAGTTTAAATAATTATAATGAACATCATTAATAAGTGGAGTACCAGCTAAATCATTAACACCAGCGACTATAGCAGATGGTGCCGTATGTAATGTTGTTGGTACATACGTGCTACCTGACATGCATTTATTGCAATTATGTCGGTATATTTGACGTTGTTTGGTTGCACGACAATGCATAGCAAAACCCAATTCTTCGGCCATTTCCGAGCATAATGATTGATTTTCTGTTTGTACATGCCGTTTAGAATTATGACAAAATTCTAAAATCGCTACAACGACAGCCAAAGCTAAACCGCATAAAAGTACAACAAAAACTCCACCTATTAATTATATAATTTATATATATATATATATATATATTAAAATTTATATAATTGGCCAAATGAAATATAAAATGTGAAATATTTTATAATTTACCTATATTTTCAATACCCAAAGCATTGGCTTTCGATTCTTTAGTTTTATCATCCTGATTACACACATCACCCATATTTTTCCACCATTTATCATATAATATCTGTATAATGCCCTTTTCTTGCAACTCTAATATTGCCAAAGACATTGGATCACGCCATGGTGAACCTTTCGGTGTGGCAATACCATAACCTTTCGAATCTAAAAGTCCACCAATTTGTGTTAGATTACAATCACGATGAACAGCATAATCAAGCATTGTTGATTCCATTAGGAAAGCGTAATTACCCTCAATTACACGCTTAATACCTTCTTCATATGTTCGAACAAACACTGATGGCTTCTTATTTTCCATATATCTCCACATTTTCTGATATATACCGATTTTTGAATCCTACATAAATATCATAAATACAAGTAAAACAAACAAACAAAAAAAAAAAAAAAGGAAAAAAGTTTAAGGCAACAAATTTAAATACTCAATTTCACTTTATCTTATGGAATTAAAAAGTCAAAAAAGTTTAAAAAATTTTAATTATTGAATCATTTGATAAGTTCGTTGTATGGCAGGGATTTCGAAAAATATATTTCAGTTAACTATAGCGCAGTAGAAATTTCGTTAGAAAATATCTAAAATTTTATAACTTTTCCTTTAAATAAATAAGATTATTATTATTATTCTATTTTTTTTTTTTTTTTTGAAATGAACGAACTAAAATGCTTTAAGAGAAGTCATAGTAAAAATTGCTCCTCGTATGAAATTTCAAGAGAAAACCTCCAACATTGCAGTCTATTATTTTGATAAGAGATTTACATGAATAAACATGAAACCGAGTGGCTTAAATGCCATAGAAATTAACTCTGAATTTAGATGCTACATACATGAAGATAAATATCTAACATCCGAATTTAGAAAATTATATTAAAGTTTGGTTAATACAAAGTGAAATGAATATTATACATACCCTAAAAAAAGTCATTGTGGATCCACCATTTAAAGTACCATAAGAAATGTCTGTTTGTTCAGACAAATCGGCAGCACTCTCAATTGGTGTTATCATTCGTTCGACGGTTAAAAATGCTGCCAAATTAGCTGTATAAGATGATATTATAATCAATGTAAAAAACCACCAGATACCGCCAACAATGCGCGTGGATGTAGCCTAATTTCCATAAAAAAAAAAAAACATTATTAAAATTTATTATTATCAAATGAATAGAAATAATTATATAAGAAATTTTAATAGCATTCCAATGGCTTTTTAAATACCAAAAATCGCGTCCATTACATTTATTATTTATCAAACAAGAAGTTTATAAAAACAAAGAGTTTGGAAAAGTTCCGTGAAGGCATTTAAAGCATTTCAGATTAAAAACAGACCACAAATTTTGAATCGAATCAGTTATATATGAGGCACCTAGCTTTACCTCAAGAAATGTAAAAAAAAGTTTAGTTGGACTTTATGATTTAAATATCATCAAATAAAAATTAGATCAAAAATTAAATCAAAAATTAGATTTTCTCAAAGTTAAAGTTTACGATCTGAAAGTATTTTATCAAAATACACATTTGTACTGCTCATTGTTTGAAGACACATGCAATTCAAAAATTTTTGAACAAACGCTAAATGGATCAGTCAATCAGTCAACCAGTCAATCAGTTCTCTGTAATTCATCTTAAATATGCATCCTTAAATATTTTGCATGCTCTTAAAAAGCTATGAAAATAATGTGTACTTTAATCTAAAAAAGTGCATTAAGTGAATTAACTATAAAATGGGACCAAGTAATTTCCAGCAGAAAATTTCCCCAATAACTTTTCATTTAAAATTTAAAGATACTGGTCTTTTTGTACTTTTATTTAAAAATAAGCATTTAAATGTAAACATACCTTTGGATTAAGTCCAGAGCTTTGACGTAAAAGTGTACCAGTTATAAACCAAAAACTGTTAGAAAGAGAAAACTGATTTTCTACAATATCAGAATCAATTAAACATGAATGTAGATGATTCCATTCATATGGTGAAAAACGTGCCATCACAAACAATGTAAATGATACTAGTACATAGGCAGCCAATACATAAAGCCATATTTCCATAGCTAGTGGATTCATGAATGAAAATAATCGAGTTGGCTGACTGGTAGGTACCTATGAGGGAATTCAGGACTATTACTTTACACTTTATATATTTAACAGCTATTTACTTTAAATGTGATTCAATTAGAAATTTATAACACTTTTCATTGAAATATCTCAAGATAAGGCAGCTCAAGTGTAAAGCTCAAATGTAAAAGATCGAAACTTGTAAAGTTGTAAAATCGTGAAAGACTACAATTCTTGAATTGTTCAGAAAACATAAAAATTAAAAAGAAGCAAAGTGAAATGACTTTTCGTATATTTATTCAATTTATAATTTATAATGAATTATGGTCATTTTGAGATGACACATTCCATATACTTTTTAAGAAGTGTACATTGCGAAGAAACAATTTGTAAAATGTTCTTGAGCCTTCTCTGTTCAACGAAACTTTAAGGCAAAGTGTGAGGCTATCAATTTAACCGATCCAGAATTTTATATCAAAATTATGCATGATTATAAATTCTTTAATACTTACCTTGAATAAAATACCGATGCCTAAATTCATGAATGGCTTAGTAAAATCAATAACGCTTTCACGTGCATAATTAATTGTCATTGAGGCTACAGCTAAATCGGCCCGCTAAAAATATAAAATATCCCTTGTTTAAATTCAGTTTATAATTAATTTAAATAATAGATAAAATATGACAATATTTTACCATTTCCATTAGTTCACGAACAATACCATTCCATGTATTCGTTTCAGGATTGAATACTCCATACATATTATCTGGTACTAATTCAATTTTATAATAGAAACCGACTTGATCAGCTATAGATTTTAATAGATCAATACAAAAGCCTTCAAAACGTGCATTACCCGTTAAATTTTGTTCTTTCTTAACCATAACATACGGTTTCTCCTAAATCAATCAAACAATCAATCAATCAAACAATCAATCAATCAATCAATCAATCAATCAAGTAAATACATTATAATTAGTCAGGGCCAACTATTAAATACTCTAAATAACATTTTAATAAAGAAACGTTCAAAATTGTTAGTTTCCCCAAAATAAAAACTCTTTGTAGTACATTGACCGTTATATGGACATTGATCTTATTTATAATTATTCTCAAGCGTCTTTGGGCCAAGGCACACGTACGTACCAAATTTTATTCAAATAGCTTTAGAATTGCATCCTGCACTTCGATTATAAATTTACCTGAACCGACAGACGAACAGACAAATTTTAAATTGAATTACAAAGTGATTGTGAGTGGCTCAATCTCTAACCCTACTGGATATTAAATGCATTACACTGTACCACAATTATTGTAAGGTATAACAAATCGATCAGTAAGAGACTTTTGGCTTACCTCTCTTGTGATTACCACCAATGTAATGTTAACGGTGTTATTCTCATAGAAATCCATTGGATCAGTTATATTGACACCATATTTAGGACTCCAAGTACCAACCTTAACAATATGCTCATGTTTTAATTTAAGCAAATCAAATTTTAACGATTTTCGACGTCCTTCAGTAAAATCGATTTTTCCAGTTAGTCCATTAAAGGATGCCTAAAGTTAAAAATGTAAAAACATAAAACAAAACGGTTTAACACTTCAAACAAAGTAGGCCATAGAAAAATAAATATTAAGTATGGAGATCTCAAATGTCGCTTTGTCCATCAATGGGCCTCATAAGTTCATATCAAAAGAACCAAGAAAGAGAGTAATAAAGACTGTTTAAGTAAATCAATCAAGGCTAAATAAAAATGACCCATAAACCCAATGAAAAAATGAACTTAATTAAAGTGATTAAATGATTTAAATAAATTTGCAATATCTTTTTTGTTTGTTGTCATTGTTTTTCAGCATATGCTGGTATAATAAATTTATCACTAAAGCATTTTCGATATCAAGATCAATCCATCTTTTTCAATCTCTATTACCCAAAAAATTGTTGAAATTGTTGTCAAACTTTTTTTAACAGAATTTTGGGTTTTTTCAGTTTTTCACTTAATCAAATGAAATCGAATGGCATTAAATGTAATCGAATGTTACTTAATGAACGTTATATAATCGATTACAACATATTTTGTTTTATTATTTATTTACTGTATTTATATAATTATACAATGATAGGCCATCATTCCAAGGTTCCTCAAGTTCACAAGATAAATTACGTAATTTTAAATGATGACCCCTCTCCAAAGCTCTTAAACCAGCAGCGAATGTATACACTGCATCAAATATTAGAGCTGATTCCGCCTATAAATTATAATAATAATAAAATTTATACACTGTCAAAAAATATTAGATAGATATGAAATGGATGGAAATTGATAGGATTATATACCCGAATATATGGTTGACCATCAATATTATCTAATCCACTGTATGGATATTTTTGCATTTGATCGATAACCTCACTGTATTGTTTACTTTTGACATCGACCAAACGAAATGCTGTTATATTTACACCATTATATTTAAAATCTTCCAAATCGAATGTTTCAAGATCCTAGAAATTTGACATCGAATTAAAATTTTAATGCAAAATTACTATTTTAATGGTTAAAGATTTTTCAAGTCAAGCAAACAAGACAAATCTATTTGGCTAAAGCCAAGTTTTGAATATCCATCACCCATTGTGACAAAATTATGACTTTAGGGCACTAGGAGTGTTTCAATTTTTGAAAAAAAGGTTAAGATTTGATAAGTGTATAAATTGCCGTAGGTGTGGCATATTTTACATAATTTTTGTATAGTTTTTATAGACCAATTGTTAGCCAAATTTTGTATCTTTTGTAGTTTGCAAATAATAAGCTAAAAAGTAGCAAATTTTGCTTTAAAAAACAGAAATGTTCCCAATTTATATTACGCTAAGGGCGTTTCTCTTGACCGATATTAACCACTTTCAATATCCAGCTGTAAGCTGAAATTTCTAATGTTCTTGTTCAATTTGATCTCATTATTTCAGTTTTATGCAAGAAGAAGAGTGCCAACATGAAGCGCATGGACACCCAGACAGGTATATCGATACTTTTAATCCATTCAAAATTTGAATGCTAATTAGAAACTATACATTTTGAAGAGTCCGCAAATGCTTCCCTTTGATTATTACAATATTAATATATACCCAGCCATAGGATGATGGGTATAAATATACAAAATAGATCAATAATTTGGAATATATGTTTACTATTGCCAAAATAGACTTACAAAAGTTGTAAACATGTAATGATAACGATAATCATTCATTTGTAATTGTAATATCTGAAATAAATAGAGCAAGATTGAATATAGAATATCGAAAATATTTTTAAATATCAGTATAATTATATTTGTAACTAACAGCGCGAAAAAATTTCTGTATCTCTTCGGGATTAACGTCCACAACAATATTATAAAACTCTTTTTGGCGTGTGGCACGTAAAACTTGGCGATAAGTTGCTGGTGTTGTCTGTCTCACATAAATTTCCATATGTAATTCTGTTGTTGTATGCATCAGATCTAATTCTTTGAAGAAACCTGCAAAATATAAAACATAAATTGATTTGTTTTTTTTGGAAATTTTTTTTTTTTTTTTTGTAAAAACACCATAATTTTTACCATAATTCTCTTCATATATCACGGCCAATTTGGTCCAATTTAAATAGAACATTAAATCGTAATAGGCTTTATTTAAATGATATTGTGTTGGATATAAATTGATTGAAAAATCTTTTGCGGTTACATCTAAATCTATGCGAGTCTCAATGTGCGGTATATCGAAACTTTCACATATCGATTGTACATGAGCGGCCAACCATGGTGTTGTTGGTCCATATATAACTTGAGTACCATATTCCAATTGATGGCATACTTGTTTCGTTAAACGGAATGTATCATCGTGCGGTGCATAACGTATATCATAAACTAACTGAGTATCGGGCAGTATTGTTTTATCTTTATTAATACGATAAATGGCATACTTGAATGCCGATTCCATGTTACCAGCACGTTGATCGTGCGTAAATATAGCACCCACTTGTATTACCGGTGGTAATGCTGTAACCATCATATACGATATACGTGATACACTTAAATTAACTAAACTAATTTTTAATAATAATTGTATATAGATAAGACTTGTTGATTTTATAAAGAGTTTTCGTTGTTGCTGCCTTCCATTTAACGTTTGGCAGTTAATGTACATTTTTGTATAATTGAGAACATCCGTATTACAGTGACTAAGAACACATTTGAAAAATATTTAATAAGTTGTAAACTTGGAATTTGAAGCCTCTTAAAGTTGCTTTCATTTTGTAAAATGTAACTTATTTATTTGTTAAATTCCGTTTGATTTAACGTTTTTCTTATATTTATACGTTTATATTTATCGTTATAATTTTGGGAACATCTATACATTGCAAATTTTTATATTTTTAATTTTTTTTTTTTTGTTATTTAATTTAATTTAATATTCAAGCGATTCCATACAAATTCTTTAAGGGTTGAAATAAAAAACAAAATACCTTTTATCCAATAAAACATACCCTTTTATAGCAAAAATAAAAAGAACAATTTTCTACACTTTCAAAGCTAATTTGAAAGCTATGTAAATAAATTAATTACGCCATCTAGTATTACAGTTTGTTTTGTTCTTTCCGTTTGCGTTGTGAAACGAATATCCGTTAGTTTTTAAATAGCGCTAACGGAATATTGTAACATACATAGTCTACTAGACCATAACTGAAAATTAAGGTTTGATGCTCTTTTTTACTTCTCTGTTTGCTGCCAATTTGTTTTATAACTTTCAGTGTTGCTCATTTCGTCAAGTAGTTATGTCTGGAATAAATATGCCTTCTGTCTTCTTCTTTCTTTTATCTTGGCCATTGCTTTTGTTTGTTTTTCATTTTTGTTTGAAGTATATTTCTTTTAAAAATAATATCGCTTCTCACAAAGCATGTATGTATATATATATATATGTTCTATATTACATATAAAAACGGCAAATAAACAAAATATATTCTAATCGAATGAAATTGAATAAAAATCTTGATATATATATACGTGTATTCCAAAAACAAATTATTGAACACCATGCTGAATGATGTTGATAATATTGTTGTACATCGTGGTGGAGCATCTTCATTTTACTATTTATTGATATTATTGCCAATAATATTAATAATGTGTACAACGCACGTGGATGCATCCACCGAATTTTTTGTGCATCGCATGTCGCAATTTGATGTAAATGGCTTAAATTATGGTAAGTAAAAGTGAATAAATCCTATATAATTATAAATATATATATAAATTATTCAATATCATTAGTTAATCAATTTCTGTTTATTATATTTAATATTTTTAAGGATGCCGTTTATCTTCATTATCTTTGGAGGCCAAAACTTTATATACTTGGAAAACTACAAGGCATTGTGTAGTCGCCAGACTTGAGGATCTTAAAATAACTGACTTTCAAAATATCCGACAAAATGCTGGAGGCTTAATTATTCAATTACCTAAAAATTTTTCCCATCTAACAACACATAAAAAAAAGGTAAATCACATAAAAGTTTAATGAAAATTGACAACCATAAATTGATATTATTAAAATGTTATATTTGGTCGAGGTTGCTTTCAAATACCCACACCACTGTGTTCTAAGTGAATAAAAAGCCAAAAATAAAAATAAAATAAATCACAAGTGAGGGAAGTATAAAAAAGTGATATTATATTAATTTGAAAAGCTTGTTATATGCAAAGAAGTCAAAAGAATGTATTGATATTAAATAACTACGTTGCACTGAAATAATCTTATCCCGCTTGACCTGAAGCCAAAAGACATCTACGTGACACACATCATTAAAATATTTAAAATTGCGGCTCATTATTTGAATAATAAAATTATGCTAACAAGCATAGATTCTTAAATTGATTTTGAGGCTCATTACTGCCATATATAAGGTGGGTCTACTACAAACCGTTCTAGATATTATGAACACATTATACTTTATGCTACAACTGATGCAATGAATAAAAGCTGAACTCAATGTAGCAATCTGATATAATTTATAATATAATTTAGAGTATTTAACAATTAAAGTATAAAATTCATTTTATTAAATCGCCTTTATTTATATAGGTAAATCACTTAACAATATTCAATAATTTTCATTTGATTTTAATTTGATTATTTTCAGCGAATATGTTCATTAGAACAGGAAATGTTAATGCATCCAATTTCTATACCAGTTTACTTTTCACATTATAATGATAAACTGGATAATATCATAACGGATATAACATATCAATCCAATAATAATAATAATGACAACAATAGCAATAATAATATAGAAGAGAAAAACCGTAAACGAACAGCGTTAAATGAGATGTTTAGCTATATATCGGGTAATGGTTATCAGGTAGTAATAAGTGGTGGTAGTCACGCGATTGATAAAAAAGCAAAAGTACCAATAATACAAGGAGAATTGAAACCACATAAATATGTAAATTTAGGAAATTCAGCGGACTTGAATAAATTGTCAACTTTAATTATAACGGCTAGTCTTAAAACATTTAGCTTGTATCATGAGTATCCATTAAATATGGACACGGCTACATTGTTGTCCCTAGTCGATATATTTAGTAAATATTATAATACACCGAATATCTCTCCAAAGTATCGTTTAATTTTTGTGATAACAGAATCTGGTTCGCTGTTAAATTTTCAAGGTACAAAGAAATGGCTGGACGATAATCAATTTCAGGTAATTAGACTTATTAAATAAATTAAACATTTTAAAGAATACAATATTTGGTCCCCACAATGCATTCTTCATAATTTTTTTTGAATCGATTTACGCAATGCCCTACTGAAACATGGAATGACAAAATTGTTTGAATATAATACTGCGATTATTCATTGATAAAGTTCGATAAGATGAATACTTTTCTAAATGATGAAAATAGAAAAGCTGAGTTAATATTTATGCCTATTATATGGAAAAACTTGCGATTGCCTTTTTTTAAGTGAAGATGGGTAAACATGAAACAAACCTGTGCGCTAAATTTCATTCAGTTTTTCCCCCTTTTGTGGAACTCTAAATATAAAATGATATGTTTAAGATGTTTAAATATTTAGATATGTTTTTTATTATTTTTTCCATTCTGCATATCGTATCATACTAGTGATGTGAATGTGATGTGTAGAATATATTACATTTGGTCCAATGGATATAGCGTAACATTTTTACTCATTTTTAAATTACAGAATGTCGAATTCGTCCTATGCTTGGATACGATAATTTATCCAATAATTGATAATACTGATAATAACCAAAAGCTTTATCTACATGTATCGAAACCGCCTAAAGAAAATTCTCCATTAAATAATTTTGTGAAGCACATGAGATCAATTGCTACAACACTTTATAATATTACCATTGAGGGCATTCACAAGAAGATTAATTTGGCCGAGAAGCAATTACTTTGGGAACATGAACGTTTCTGTATTAGACGTTTACCGGCATTTACATTATCATCGTTGGCATCACCCAATGATGCCAGACGAAATACAATGTTCAGTGAGTTGGATGTTCTCAAATATGCCGATATAAATTTGCAAATAATTGCCAAAGCATTACTTGCATATATGTATAAAGGACCAATATTGAATACATCTTCTAATGGCATGTACGAAATTCTTACCAAAGAGGTAAATTAATTCAAATTGTGCTATTTATTTTTACATAAACATGTTAGTTGATTTTTGAAGTCGAGGTGTCAAAAAACGGCAAGACTCATCCTTTTGTAATAGATCAGTCTGAATTGATTCTCTGTTCCAAGATATATTGCGTTAACTGATGGTACTGTACTGTACATTGTACGAATTATGTGCTAAGGAATTTGCTTTGGGATTACCAAAAATGGCATTTTATAATACATGTGATGTTATTGATTCGGTGCATGGGAGATGTTATTATCTAATTGAAAAATTAAATAATTACGACAAATTTATTTGGGATGAGTGGATTTTTGAAACTTCCATATAATGAAGTTTTTAAACTATTAAACGTATAATCACATTTTTGATCTGTGATTTATTTTATTGACTTCTTACTCATATTAAGCAAAGCTTAGCTCAATTTTAATCCTTTCATCTGCGTTTCTTTGCAGCATATTAACGGTTCGTTGTTGCGGGCGTACGCAAATGTAAAATCTACTCTACACAATAATGATTTGCAAAATGCACTGCAGAAGTATTTACAGAATGTTAAATTAACATATGAGAAGCCCGATACTCGTGATCCGGACTTCATGTTGTATGAAGGTCACCATGCACTTTTACACTTTTATAGTGTTAAACCTGCAATTTTTGACTTGTTTCTTACTTTAATTATATCAATACACTCCACTTTAGTTTATATCATTATAAAGTTTTTTCCATTATTATATCAAATAGTTTGTAACGTTTTACCTCATTCTACATTTAATATGTTGGTATTTAATAATGTACGTCAAAAAAGCAAATCAAATTAATGAAGAAAATATTTTCACAACCAAACACATACACACGTACATACAAACACACATAAATAAGTCATTATTTAATAAAAACTGAAATAATTAATTTTTATGCTGAGTTTCTTTCTTACTGACGTACAGCATTTCGGACATTGTATAATTTTTAAGTGATTACATTATGACTTGGCTCAAAATATATGTTATGGATGCCAAGAATATGTAATCGTTTGTTGTATATACTCCTATGAAACCGAAATGTATATTTATAGACATCAAAATTATATGAAATTATCCCTCTAAGCTAAAATCCAAAGATATTATATATAACTTGTGAAAGAAATGAAGAATCAATTATTTTAATGCAGTTTTGTAGGTAGGTACGTGTTTGCCCAAGTACAAGGGTTATTGAATATTAGAAAAATGATACATTTTGTACGACCATTATCTATATAATAAATGATTTTTAAAAAAGTTAATGTATAAAATTAGTGTTTATACCTTTTAATGAAAATAGTCTGTTCAGTTTGATATTTTTTAAATCGTGCTTCTACACTTATTTAAACGCTTCTAGGTTGACTTTTTTTAGTAGATTGGAAATAAAGTTCTTTCGTTTCTTTGGCATCTCGTTTTCGTGTTCTTATAGCAATTATCAGTGTATATCTAAAGGCAGGAGGTACCTTCAAGTTGATTGCGTTGCGTGGCAAACCACCTCAAAAGCGGAGTTATATCAACAAAATGTCGTGCTGTCAATTTGATCGAGTTACAAAGGCTTTGTGCATTTTGAGTTGCTTCTGAGCAACCGAAAGAGTAATTCAGATATTAACTACCAAGAACTTATGAAATTAAAGGAATTAGTACTGACAAGTTGTAACATCATTTCACAAATTTGACGCAACTTAAGTAATTTTAAAAGAATAATGCTTTAATTGTTATTCTTTTATAATTTACAATAAATTTATTGGGAACAGATGATAATGATAATGGTGATGATATCACGCGAAAAGGCAGCAAAAAATACACACTACATTGAACAAAAAACAACTGAGTTTGAATAATTCTGTTTTAATCCTTTTCCAAATCTCTTAGTTTTCTTCGTTTGCTCTAAAGTTTTTAGGTTACCGGATTTAAATTGTTGATTTTCGGGCAATTATTGTCGATGGTGGAAATAGTTTGACTAATTACCGGATTATTATTTATGAGAAGTTGCTGCTGCTGTGGTTGTTGCTGCTGTTGTTTATGAGCCATTTGTATTGTAGCACATTGTTGTTGCTGCGGATGCTGTTGCAGTTGTACGTGCTGATGTTGTTGTGGCACATATTGTATTATTTGGGGTGGCTTCTGTTGTGCAGTAATCGATTGTTGCTGTTGCAGCTGTTGTTGCTGTTGTAACTGTTGTTGCTGCTGTAACTGTTGTTGTTGCAACTGTTGTTGTTGTACCAAAGCAGCAGTTTGTTGGTGTAATATTGGATGAGTTACAATCATTGAATAAGCCGACATCGGTGTATTGCTTACATTTACAGTGACTGGATTAACGACTCCACCACCAACACTAGTGTTTATAGATTTTGCTGCTATTAAGGAGTTTTGCTGATTGGCTTGTGCTTGCACATAACCACTCTGTTGTTGTTGCATATTAAGAAAGGCCTGTTGATTTAGAGTATTTGAATTAACATATAAGATTGGGGCTGGCGGTTGCTGCTGCTGCTGGTGCTGCAGTTGATGTTGATTTTGATGTTGCTGCTGTTGTTGTGATTGAGGAATTTGAACTTGCCCAATATCCGCATATTGACGTAAGGTCTTTTGAAATTTTTCATACTCAACATAATGTTTCAAACGCAATTCATCTTCCTCGATTAATTGGCGTTGGCGCAGCAACAATAAACGTTGATGCTGATTTGTACCCAAACGCATATTGCACAATTGATTTACGAGAGAGTCCAAGTTATGTTTTATATCCGATTGTATTACCGTAGGTAGCAAATTCGGATGTGTCGCCGCTAAGGAAACCGGCTCCTCGGCTGGCAATGTAATACCTAAAATAGTGAAATAAAATGCACAAATTAAATATGAAATGTTAAGCTTTGCGCAATAAGAATCATTAAACACAGTAGCGAATACCTTCATTATGAAGGCAGACAGGTTGAGTTAGAGTTGCTTGTTGTGCCCTATTTTGAGTTCCAATCATACCAGTCGTTGATATAGTTGATAATTGATTTGATATTAGTGCTGCGTGATGCTGGTGATGATGATGCGCATTATGCGGTATAATATAATGAGGATGGCATTGCAGTAAAGATGGTAAAATATCTGACGGTACTATATGTGTAGTTGGTTGAGTTATTTGATGGATACTTTGAGGATTCGGTGCAAGGTTTATAATATTATTTGCTAATGATGGCTGCACTTGGTTAGATATTGACTCTATTGACCTAATTATTTGTTCATTTTCTATATGAAGACCAGTTTCAACAATGTTCGATTGCTGACCAAAACTCATGTTAATATTTGACGTATTATTATCTTGAAGATGTTGTTGGTGCTGTGGTGGCAGCTGTGCTAACGTATTTTGTGGTAGTGTCGTGCTGGCTGGTGTTAAGATTGTTTGCATTATTTGAGGCATTATAATAGGTTGCGGTATAGATTGTTTTTGGTTTGCTATTATTTGTTGGGGTTGTGTAATTGCGCTAACTTTTGCCTGATGTTGATCCATTGCTTGGGGGGGGCATATTTGACACAAACACCTGAGATGATGTTTTATTCAATTGACTTAAATTGGCACCTTTTTGCTGTTGTTGTTGACTAGACACTGCTTGTTGTGTAATGAACGATGATGGTGTTGTCTGCATTACGTTAAGTGCTGGTACTGGCAATACTTGATAGCCGACTACATTGGTTGCATTATTGTCTATCAATGTATTGACCGTATTATTACTCACATCGTTAACATATCCCTCAGTATTTTGTATTTTATCTACTCTCGCCATTACTGGCGGGTCAATGATTTGCTTTGCTTGCGCAATTGCTGCTGCATCATTTGAATCGTTAGCTCTTGCTTGTTCTTGCACCCGGCTAACACAAAAGCGTGATATTTTTCGCATTGTATTCTCAGATAGAGATTGATAATTCACAGAACTTTTACACTCTTCAGTATTGTCTGAATTTCGTAAAGCAGCTAATTTTTTTTGTAAATCGGCTATAGAATTCTGTGGTACTTTTTCGGAACTAGTATGTTTATGTATCTTTTGCAGTCTGCTTTCTGGTTTACTAGATTGATGATACATAGCGCTTGAATCTTCTATTACGTTGATGCTGGAAGAAAATGCATTATTTTGAGTAGTATCCGATTCCCCACTAATGTCTAGTGAAGTACGCCTGGAAGTATAAGTTGATGAAGTTCTAGTTGAACCTTGTTGTAATGGCACACAAGGCGGCGTAGTACTGTTCTGTCCCAAAACATCATGCTGCATATGTCCCAAGGATTTCTTTATTAATAAAATAAGTGAAGTAAATCCGCTTAATAAGCAAACTAAATGTGTCCAATAAGTAATAATAAGTATAATTTTTTTTAACTCAAATAGCACATATTAAATCAATCGCAAAGCTCTCTTGTATCGTGTTTGTCCATTTGTATCTTTGTCTGAATTTAGTACCCCACTTTTCATAAAAATATAAATTTGATATTCTTAAGGGGCTTGCCCACACCACCACAAACATCTTTTTAATAGTCATGAAAATGTATTTGCTTTTACGTCACTCGTAATATAACCTACTATAGAGTGCGGATACACCACGCTCAAAGTTAGACACAACCACTATATACAAGGTATGCGAAAATTAATATAGTCTATACAAATTGTGTACATTATAGTTAGAACATACCTCCTCTGGTACTTCAGGTTTTATATCTGATGAAAACTGATTTTTCATCGGTGGACTGCCGCATTTATTATTATTACCAATACTGCCATTGTTGTTTGATGGTTGTACATTTGCAGAATTATCGTTGTTTATTGACGCCACAATAGCTGAAGCAAATGCCTGAGCATGTGTAATATTCTCTAGTTCAATTTTTAATTGTTCTAGAGAACTAGTAGTATGTCCATTTAATGGATTCGTACCACCACTATGAGGTAACGATATCCTATTATTATTTTCGTGATGATTGTAATCCTCTATTACAGGAGAATTGATAACATCTTTACTGCATACTTGTTGCTCTTTATTCGCCCGACTACCAACAGTGGCTGTAATTATACTTGATTTATGAAAATAACTATCATATGCATATATATATGTATATATATATAAGAGAATAAAACAAATAATATTAATTCCGAAAGTAAAAATGTCATGGTGAGATAATGTGAGTCACCTTTTTGTGACCTTAGCTAAATGTAACATGCTTACTTTTTTCATATAGTATGGAGAATTTCGAATACACACTTGTACATACATAAGCGCATGTATTTTCTGATTTCTACTTCTTTGAAAGAATAGGTGTTGTGTTTGGTGTTTTAAAAGTAAAAGTTATCATTACATTGATTTTAGGACAAGTTTACTTTAAATACCTGCATGAGATCCGTCACCGTTTGGCAGAACAACCGGATTTACATAAAAGCGCGAAACTTTACGAATTGTTGGTAGGCAGTTATTCACCACACTATTTACAATATTTCCTACGGGAGGAGGTGCATCACTCTGCTTCAAGTTGTAATTATGATTTATTTGATTCTCCTGACCTCTGAATTCATTTGGAGTCAAATTCTTCGGAATTTGGCTTTGTATATCACTTTCGGTAGTAGTTGCACAAATTTTATCTTTTATTTCATTGCAATTATTATTGAGATGAAACGATGAGTTCGAGTTTGGCGTTATAGTATTATCCGGTGTATAATCGGATGATACCGATGTGTATTCAGATGTTGTACTAGCCTTACGTGATATAGATGTTGAAGCGACATTTTCGATACTGGCTTCCGATTCGACTGTACTCGTGCTTAATGCTGTGGTTGAAGTAGGTAAAATTGCTGTTACTGCTGCCGTTATCGTTGTAGCTGCTGTTGTACATGTAGGCTTCTGAATCAATGTGTGATTGATATCTCCAGCTGTAATATTATCGCCAGCAATATTTCTTGACTTTCTATTATCATTGTCAATTCTTCCATTATTGTTAGTGCTATTTAAAGCTGTCGATTCTTTTGGTGACAAGGTTAAATTCACTTGCCTTTCAATCTTTCTCTCTAGTCCATTCTCGTTAGTATTTGCTATAGCATCGAACACTTTACACAAATCGCTAGACGTTTCATCACGCTAAAATGTATGCATAAATAACTTTACAATTATATATTTACACTACGCAGTTAATTGAAAAAAAAAAAATAATAATAATAATAATAAAATACTTCAGCCGATTGGAAACCGACAGACAACATACCGTACACCAAAGATAAGCCAATCGTCAATGCATAATTTAGTTAAAATGATGCAGAAGAATATTCGAAACAGATTATATATTTGAAAAATGTACCAAATATGACATATGTTTGAAGTGTCTAATTTAGTAAATGTATAGACTCTAAATTTTCGTACAAGTATTATTTGGTAGACGATCAAAATATTATTCAGATCATTGTGTATGACCCGGGTAAGGTCAACACAACTTATAAATGTCAGACAAACAAAAGTCGGTTTCAAGTAAGTTCCGATAAGTTGTTCCAATCTTACAATAATTACATACATTTGCCAAATATTTTTCTGCTTAAATATATCCACAAGTGGTGTAGGGTAAGGTAGAAAAATTAAAATCGAAAGAATTTTTTTCGGCTTCATTTTATTCGCATATTTGATAGAAGAATGAAACAAAAACCAAAAAAAAAAAACCAAAAAAAAAGAAGAAAAAAAATTCCACCACCTCTGAAGATAAAAGTTCCCCGCCTTTTATATAATAATACAGTAAACGTTCTACTGTCTTACAAATTAAAAATAACGAATCAATTGCATTGCAAGAAGAAATTCATTATCCATGGTTAATTCTTTCTGGCCTATTTTCAAGAAATTTAAATGTTTCGAAATAATTTCATAAATGGGACAGACAAATAAGCAACAGTCAAACGAACAGTTAAAGGCGTAGATTGCCTAGAATTTTCATGTTAGTCCCATATACAACACCGCGCTATAATCTAAGTATTATCAATACTTTTTTTATTTTATCATAGAACATGCAGAGCTTCATGCACCTAGCAGCAACAGAAACATATATTTTTCAAATATAAATGATAGGTGACAAAATTACGGCCATTTAAATGACTTTATGTCGTAAAAAACAATGAAAATAAGAGAAAACATAAAACGTTGTTTTAAGCTGCTTAAAAAAAATTGGCCGATATCTTAGAAATTGTTGCAATAAAACTTTATGATTTATGATTTTTCTATTTAGGTTTTCAATTTAAATTGAATTAAATTTGAGCAATTTAAAAATGGCTATTGTAATTTAAATAATAATCACAAATCTAAACGATCATAAACATCAAATCGCGCTGAGTTAATGGAAAAGCTACGTGAAATAATTGCTATCGATAAATAATTTACTGCGAAAATGTTAACAGAAAAAAAATCGTCTTATTGTGCTACTGAAGTATATTAATTGAAAATTTGAGTAAAAACACGAGAGGCGTACACATTTTGTTCCGCGCGGTTGTTCACAGTAAATGAGTAAAACGATAATCGTCTAACGACAATGCCACTTTTCATTTACATATCGTGATAGTTTCGCAGAGGAGACTGGCTTCTATAATCTTTTTCGTGTTTTTTCTATTTACATAAACATGTTTATCATTCTCGATCAATTTTAAGAAATTTTAGCGTTACCAAAGAATATAGTTTCGCTTTTTTCTACAAATATATACAAGTAATTTAATATATAAATAAGTAGAACAATTTGTATATTTTTCATGAATAGACGCGTTCATATATTTTATTATATCGATCGACTTATTATCGAATAGTTCTTCAAATCGATTTTAGCTTATATTTTTGTCAATATGTTTAGCCATCCATTCCATCATCCATTCCGCCATCCTGTCTACCTGATCATATAATTTTTTTGCAATATGCAATTTTTCTTTTACATGTGGACAAATTTAGACATAGTACGCTATTTCCTAATAAAAAAAAAATGTATTATATATATATATATATATATATATATTATATTATGCATATGTAGGCATATAGTTGAATAAATAATGCATAATATAACTATTAAATGACATAAAATAAAATTTGTATTATTATTTAGAATTTATTTTATTTTTTATACCCTACATCACTTGTGGTCCAGCATATTATAAGTTAGTGCAGATGTTTGCAACACTCAGGAGCTGACTTAGACGCACGCTTTATACTTCCTCATTCGATTTAAGCTTGTCTGTTTGTCCATTTAATTTTATTATTAAGCTACTGGTTGCATTTTTTGGATATTTTAGTGAAATTTGGTATATATGCGTGTTACAATCTAAAGGTGTACCCCATTGAAAATGCTTAAAATCGAATCATAATTTCGCCTACTCGGCATATAACGCTCTTCCTAAAAAAGTCGTTACATGGAAAAAAATTACACTCCTAAATATATTTCAACACAAATTGTCCCTTTATTGTATGTCATGAGTACCACATTTAGTCCATATAATGACTTTTTTTCGAAAAAGGCATTATATGGAAAGTAGTAATAAAAGTTAACATTTTGAATATATTCTATTAAAAAACTGAGCTTGTCTCATGTTTTGATATAAAAAAATGGACCAAATTTCGTGTAAATTGGTCCATTTTTTCTTTTACTCTCTCCCGTCATGTAACGAATCTTTCGAACAACACTTAAAAATTACATTTTTTTTAATTTTATTTGCTTGCTTTTATTTGACTCATTATTATATTAAGCAAAATGGTGTAGGATATATTTAAGAATCGGCCATGACCGATTATAAAGTTCTTACTTTTTGCCACAGACTAATAAATATAAAATTGTAAATAAGCGAAGAAAAATTTGATCAAATAAATTCAACTAATAAATATTTACAAAGAAAATTCCTGGTAATTTTTCATATTTATGCAATTATTTTAATTTACACACTTTGAGGAATATGATCCAAATGTGTAGTCGCTTAATAAAACCCTTAACAAATAATTCGTTAATAATATGATGACAGGTAGAAAAGTTCTAAATAAATAAGAATTGAAAAAAAAAGAAGAAAACTATTCGCGTCATAGACGATAATCGTTTTAAATATGCATAAACGAGATCTATATTTTCATTTCTCATACCATTCAAACAGTTGTGTAATACAAATGATGAAGTAGCCAGCCATGCCCGTTATTTTATTACCTCTCAATCGTTTAAATTTTTGTAAGAAAGAAAATATATCTTTTCGATGATGTCAACGTATATATTGAAACAGTCATTGGAGAAATGCTATATAAATCCTACATCTTACATAAATATAATAAAGCTGATTAAATCGTATTAACTTTCAAAGGTTACTCTACATTTTGATCAAATTTTTAGTAATCCATATTGGAAATATTTTATAAAATATCAAAATATCGATGTGAAATATGTATTATTAATATACTTGTATATTTCTATATTGTTTTTCTTAATTTCTCAAAAAAAAAACTGAGCAATAGTCCAGATGGATCTCTTTATATTAAAAAAAATAGGCAATGTGTATTAAAAAAAAATCGATACAGCAACATCGAGGTCAACAATAACATTTACTTGTTTCATACCTTCATAAGTTACTTAAAATTTAACCTCTAACTAATAAATAGTAATAAAAGTTGAAAATTTTCTT
Source organism: Melophagus ovinus (assembly GCA_023089585.1). Taxonomy (NCBI): domain Eukaryota; kingdom Metazoa; phylum Arthropoda; class Insecta; order Diptera; family Hippoboscidae; genus Melophagus; species Melophagus ovinus. The sequence goes on from JAKKIB010000180.1 coordinate 6,926,831, forward strand.
CTATATATTTATGTGCACTGGAAGGTTTGCTTAAAAATATAAAACATTTGTTTGTAGGTGTATAAAATGTATAACCATAAATATATAGTTAATATGTTTAAGAACTGGATTAATTAATCTTTTTAATTATTTAATTAATTACACATGGTCTAATTGTTATGTCATAATGTCATGTTAATGCGAAAATGCTACCTAAACAGCGGATTCTTCAGTTAAGCATTTAACTTTACATATTTCAAGGTAGACGTAGAGGTGGCGGGTGTATATGATTTGGGCAAAGCCAAATATAATTTTTTTTTCCACTAAAATTATTATTTAGTTATTATTTTTCTCTTGTGTTTTTTTATTTATTTTTTCTTGATTTTACTTTTATTTTTGGTACAAATGTAAAAAAAAAAACTTACTGATCTATGCCTGTGATGTGTTCTTAATGCCGGTCGATGTCGTGTTAAAGACGCATGTCGTACCTATATATGATATATATTATAAAATATACATATCACAAACAAGGAAAAAGCTCTTTTTTTTGTTCTGTTTAGTTTTATTCTTTTAAGACAAAAGGATTTGTAACCAACAACGCACGTGTTATAACAGCAGCAGCAGCAGCAACAATAATAATAATAACAACAACAACATAACAACAACAACAACAACAACAACATGACAATAATTATTTCGCATCAAAAATATTCGTTATTTTCATAAGATTGCCTTTTTTGAATATATGTATATATAATATTTTGATTGGGTAAAATGTTAATGACATTTCTTAATGTAAGGAACCTAGCTCTACAAATTCTTTATTGTAGATATTCATTATTCAAATAGCACAATCATAAATATACTTAATTCGTAATGGCTCAGAAAGAATTTTTTCTTCTTTCTTTACAAAAAAAAAAAACAGGGAAAAAACAAAAAAATTAATAAAAAAAGAGCAAACAGGAGAATGAAATAAAATGGGAAATTATGGGCTCTCTCATATCGCAGGTCGCCTATTCTGGTTTTTAAAAATTTTTTAAATCATTTTATTTGACATGTAAAAAGTTACTACTACTAACTGGCTGATTTGTTCATTCATCAGAAACCTTATAATGTAGAAAGTATTTTAAAATATCTGCCCATTTACTACAAAGTTTTCCATTTGTATTTGTATTAGTTTAACACGACCTAATGAGATCTGAAACGATCCAATCCGGTTAGAGTTTTTATTTATTTATATGCTGAAATATATCTGTATATGAAAATTCTTCAATATACATGTTTGAAAGAGATTGATATACACTGTTATAAATTACTATAATTAATAAAAGATATTTTTACATCCATTAACCAGAGGTTGGTTCTAAAAGAAAGTGTCGGAGAGATGCTACAAGATGTATATATATATTCTGCATCTGCATCAAATTCTGTATAGTTTTGAATGTATCTGTCCGTCTGTCCATGTGCCCATATATCACTGTGTTGTTAACATTCTCCTATTGGCAGAAAAAAAAAGAAATATCGAGCTCAAATTTGACAGGAACATTGTAAGTTCTTGCAGGTAGGTTGATATAGAAAATGGGCAAAATTGAGAATTGACTCCAGCCAAATATAATTATCTTAGTTGTTTACTTTATTGCAAATTTATTTCACAGAATAAAGGAAATATGAGATACACTACAAATGATCTAGAGTATATCACTTGTGTAGAATATACTAATGGCTTAATAGCAATTTTTATTTGTATTTTATTTTTTTTTTTATTAATAAAATCAGGATATTTCATTTTGTGATCCACTTAGAGAGTTTGAAAAAGCTCCTGAACAATTTATTTATTAGAAGATATGAAACAAGTATAAATCTAAACGGCGATGGAGGCCAACACTAATACTACACACACCTCAATAAGATCTAAAAAAAAAGAGGGCATTTTCTCTTTGTACCCAAAAGTCCTATAACACAAACTTGCTAATTTTGATTTCAATCGATAACCATTACACACAAAAAAACAACTACGAAATAATGAAATATTATTTTTTGAAACTGAGATATATTCAATAATCGGTAAAACTTTCATATAGACGATTTTTTTTTTTAATATTTGGCAAGTAATCTTTGCGGTATAAAGTGGAATTGTTGGTCTCAACAAATCGTTTAATCCAAATTGGGAATTTGTCTTTATTCATGCATTAATTAATAATAATTAAATGAGTAATTAAGCAAGGCAAAAGAGATTATGATAAACATATTTAGTGCGCTTTAAAAGATTAATTATATTAAAAAAAGAGCACTTTAAAAGAAAACATACACTTACTTTTTCATTATTGCGCTTTTTATATATGCTTGGTACTGGAATTTTTGTAGAATCGACTTTCACTTGTTGTATGATGTCATTTATCATTTCTATGAAAGAAGTACTCTGGCATTGTGACAACAAATCTTGAGCTATCTGCAAGGTGAATTTACAAAAAAGAAAATAAAAAATTCAATATTGAATTTTCAGAGTAAAAAGAGATGAAATGCGTTCAACAGACAATAAATGTACTTAGTATTATTTAATGGATGTAAATCACCTTTGTCTATGGAATTTTAGGCACATTTGCATTATATTGTCTATCCATTAATTTTGAGACCATAAATGATATATTAAATGTTATTTAAAGCAATTACAGACTGCTTTAATAAAGTATCTTTACATACTTCATAAACTCTCGCAATATTCGAGAGAACAATGTAAGGACATGGGAATTTCGAGTGAACATGCCTATGTCAGTCATTCTTGTGATATGAAAGAACAAACTTGTCCGCAAACTCTAAGTTTGTTTGAACCGTTGGTTGTGAAATTATTATGAAGCACCAAAATAGCACTTCCAAAAACGGAAAGATTTTACACAACAGAGAGATTTATAAAAATTCTTCTTAAAGAAATGAAAGGAAGTTTATGAAAGACGTTTCGCTGTCGTAGAGAAGTGCTCTCCAAAAAGCAAATATATATAATTATAATGCTAATGTTAACTTACTAATTTGCTGGATACCTCTACAGGATTCACATCACGTATATCAAATTTAAACGTAATTGTCTTCTGTTTGTTTTCCATATGGCAATTAATTACCGTATTATGATCTATACCAGTTACGCTCAATTTTGGTATGCGTTCTGCATTACGATTTAAACGATGTGATTTAGCCATAGATTTCTGATGTTGCCTATCATCAATATCAATTGCTTGAATTGAATTAGATAGTTTTGGTGATGACTGTGTAGACTGTCTTTGTTGTTGCTGTTGTTTAGATGTAACAGTTGACAGCGTACCAGACACAGCAGATTTTTGCGCTATTTTAACTTTTTGCTGAGATTCTTCCAATTGTATTAACGCAATATTTTCGTGTTGCTTATGAGGAGGGGACAACGACTGCGAATTTAATATTCTCTGTTGTAATTGTTCTTGCTTCTCCTATTTAAATAAAAAATAAAAAAGGAAAACGTATGTGGTAAAAAATTGAATTCGTTGAGACTGTTTAATTTGAAGATAACTTAAGGGATACAATAAAAAATGTACAAATGATCGAGAAATCGTAGAAAACACCAGTACCGTTGATGACTGATACTCCAATAATTTATACATACCCCATCAAAAATTAGTGACTTATTCATTTTGTCAATAAGTTTTGTAGCGTTCAATCATCAGAAGTAATTTACATTATAGCGATCTTAACCATGCCTATTTGTGTCTGTGTCTGTATATCTGTACCAAATATTCTTTACATTGTCAAAACTAAGAAATCAATCTTTAAATTTAGTGAACTAATAATAAGCCTAAAATTTAGAGAGACAACATTTCCATATTTATATATATCTAGTCACTCCAAAAATTGAAAAAATGTAAATGTAAATTTAAGTCTTTAAGCTTTTATATCCATTTTACATTTTCATATTTATAAAATATTATAGTCAAATATAGTCACATGTATGTATTTTTTCGTAAATCATTACAAGCAGTATAGTAATTTCGTAATCCATTATACTATAACTTTACTATAATACGTAATTATTGTAATTATTGTTTACCTGATTATCCTGTTGATGTAATAAATTCTGTGATGATTGTTGGAAGTCATTCTTTTGGGTTGATTTTTTGTTAGCATTATTAGCCGGTAATAATGGCACATAATTTATCTGCTGAGGAGCAGTTAAAATTTTTGTAGTTCCATAAGCTTGCGTCTGTGCCTGCGCTTGTTTTATTACAGCATTTGATAAAGTGGTTTGTGAAGCCTTAATATCTAGACCACCATTCTTGCCACTTACTGAAACTTTTTGTTGTTGATGGTGTAGTTGATTCGATTGATGATTTGCTTTTGCTAATTGTGACTGATTTGAAGTTTTCATATTTTGCTCATTACCCTGGGACACTTGATTCGATTGTTGTTGATTGCCTTTACTGGTATCTTCTTCTTCTTCAGAATCAGCTTCTTCATCATCTTCATCTTCTTCCATATTTGAAGGTATTAACATTTCCCTTTGTTTTTGCAGCGCCAACTTTTCTAAACGCGATTTTTCATTTTGCAATTGTAATTGTGTTTGACGTTGTACTCGTTCTTTTAATAAAGAAAACACCTGAACCTTTAATAAACGTACCACAGCACGGGCATCTTCTTCAGAAATTATATTCAGTTGTTTCATATCTTGACAAATTTGTTCACAATCATCCTTTTTTATATCAAAGTCAAATTGAATAGCTTCATTTTCTTTATGTTTTGAAGAGCGTTTTTTCGGATCTAGAAATCGCAAACGAAATTCAATAATATTTTTCTCGGGATTATTAAGAAAAGTTTCAGTTCCCGTAGCTTCCACCCGTATGCCGATGTCCTCTTCGAAAAATTCTGAATTTAATAGATCTTTGCAACTGGGCCGATTTTCTTTTTTTAACTCTATACACTTTTCAATAATTTCACGTACAGTTGGATCTTCTACTTTGCTAAGGGCGGCCGGTTTTATGCCAGATATAACCTTTTTATAAATTTGAGCCGGCCCCTTGCATTCACTATAAGGATATTCTGATACTGCCATTTCTAACATGCACATACCAAATGCATAGACGTCGACACTTTCATCATAATGTTCTTCATACATTTCAGGTGCCATAAATTCGGGTGTACCTATCACAGATTTAGCATGAGAGCGATTTTTTAATGTGGCTAAGCCTAAGTCACCTATTTTTACACTGCCCGTAGTACCAGTTATAAATATATTATCACATTTTAAATCACGATGTATTATTGGAAGAGGTCTTGTATGTAAAAAATGTAGACCTTTCAGAATTTGTCTGCACCAGGATTTTAACACTTTAGGATTAACTTTTTTGAAACGCTTTAAATATGACTTCAAAGTACCCGATAACATTAATTCGGTAACTAAAACAATATTTTTTCGACGGGACACATTGAATTCCCAATATGTGTAAAATCTTACAATGTTAGGATGCTGTAACTTTTTTAACATGTCAGCCTCTTCGCGAAAACGCTTCCGTTCACTTTTCTTTACTTGTTTATCCTGTATATTTTATAAATATTAATATATATATATATATAAAAAAAAACAAAAAGTTAAAAATATAGGTATTTAATAAAAATAAATTTGGAAATAAATAAATGTTGAATTTAATTAAATTAAATTGCATAATGTGATGTAAAGTCACTTAGGCAGTAATATTCTGTATAGTAAAATAAAATCCACAATAATTAATCTTACTCACCAGTAATTCACACCAGGCCACAGCTACACCAGTTTCAGTATCCAAACCTCTGTAAACGGTTTTAAAACTACCACGACCCACTTCTTTATCATATTTAAAAAAGCGACCACATGGGGACATAGCTATAGGCTCATCATCATCATCTTTTGATGTAGACTTATTAAAGGTAGTAGTTTGTACGGAGGCGGCCGTTGAAGTTTTTGCAACCGGGCATACCTCTCTGCTTACATGATGTGTAGGAATATTGTTCACTGGTGGTATTTCATTTGGTTCACTTTGTTTTGCAACTTCCGGACGTACATCCTTCACACATTCTACACGTTCACTGATTTTAGTTGTGCCCTTTGGTATAATCTTGCATTCTGCTACCTTTTCCTCTACCTTAAAACCCACACGTTTAATATTTACATTTACTATTGGTGTGGGTTTGATTTCTTCAACAACATCCACCTTTTTATCGGATCTAGTCTCTTCCTCCTTTAGTTCCTCCACCTGCCTTTTCCGCTCACATGATTGTACAGGATGTTGGTTGGATGGTATTGAAACGGCATTACCGGGCAATTCACCAGTGTTATTTTTTGTTGGCGCACGAAATTGTTCCTCCAAATGTTCCGCTTCACGTGATAACATTTCAATATTATCATCATAATCTCGCGGGAATTCAGTCTCTAATTCTAGATAATTTGTGTTGGTATTTTTAGCAGATTGCTCAACATTTTTACGTACAAATCTCATATTAGGATTATATTTTTGTATAGCTGTGCAAGAACCATCCATATTGGTGACCATCCTATTTGTATGGGGTACAGTTGTTTGTTTAACAATTAATTCGTCCGACTGCTTATTTGGCACACTAGAAACTGGTGCTGATGATGTTTTTAATGAATTATCCATAGTAATTGATAGTTTATGACTGCAGTACGGTTCGTCTATTTTGATGGCTACAGGTTTCTTCGTTGGGGTTTTTATACTTGTCGTATCTATATATTTATCTACACACTTTTTATAGCATCTTTTTATTTTATTATTGCAAACCTACAGAATTTATAATAAGAGAAAGAAAATAACATGAAAGAAATGAACAATATATATATAAAATGTAATATTTTCAGTTTCCTTTTGTGTTTGGCCTTTCTAAGCAAATGGGGTATACCGACTTTATTAAAATGTTCACTAAAGCAAGAAAGAAGAAAGTAAAATCAAATGGTTCTATTCATTTGCAAACTCTGCGAATTTGAAAATCATTGTCGTATATTTATCTGTTTGTCCATTCAACATTCGCTATTTTCATTTGGAAGTATGCTTCAATTTATTTATTTATTTATTCAACTCGGGCAATTTACAAGATAGATTGACTACTGAACTTAAATTTTTTGCTCAATATATAAACTTGATTGTATTTTTAACGAATATATTTTAAAATATTAATTTAGCGATTAAATGATTTTTCAACTTTTTAAAAGAGCCCCTCTTTTTTTTCTTTCAATTTCAAAATTTTCAAATTTTCATTATATTCGACAATTAACAATATGGTGCAAATTATTAAATAGTCGATCCCCTTCTATCAATTAATTCATTACTATTTATAGTCTACGCCACTTCAGGTACAGGTTGTTATAAGTTTGTGCAGATGTTTCTAATACCCAGAAGGATTCAGAATTACTTCCCGATTCGATTTAAGCATGTCTGTCCATGTAAATTTGTTATCAAGTTACAGGTAGCAATTTTGAGCGACATTTGGTACATGTATGTCTTTCAGTCTAGAGACGAACCTTATTAAAAATGGTTAAAGTCGGAACGTTTTTGCGACCACGACCCGTATGATATCCTCCCTAAAAAAAGTCGTTATATGGAAAAAAAAATTACAATTTGAAATATATTTTAATGTAAATTGGGGCCCCTTAACAGGAAAAATTTTACCAAATTTCGTTCACATCAGTCCACTTCCCATATAAAGCCTTTTTCAAAATAAGTCGTTATATGGATAAAAACTTCAAAGATTTGACATAAAAAATATATTTAGCAAAATTGATCCACATCGATGGATTTCTTGAATATCTTCTCATATAACGAACTTTTTAAATAAATGAAAAATCACAATCTTTTCGATTTCATTGGCTTGTAATTCTCTTATTTAACTTTAATCACATTAAACAAAGTGGTGTAGAATATTGAAGAGCCGGCCTCGACCGACTATAAAGTTCTTAAATGTTTTTAACTTAAATTTTGTTTAGGTTCCATACCACAATCCTAGAGTGTTGTTGAATGCTTTTTGCATTCGTCCGTATTAATAAATCTTTCGAAAACTCTTGCAAAACACGATGTAATATATTTGGAGTATTAACTTTTACAGTATTTACTTCATATACTGCACTTCTAAATGGATTAGTGTTAGACGTTCTAATATTCCTAATATCATACATAAAAATCGGTGACAAGGTTATAATTCCGGGTAATAATAATATTGCGTTGTGTGGTTTCTCCTTCAAGGTACGTCGGTTTTTGCTTTTAATTTTACTCCTATCACTATCATAATGAGTTGCAGAGTATCGCAAAAAACCACTAATTTGTTGTTTTTGCTGTTGCTCTTGTTGCTGTTTTATAGTTTTACTAGTAGTGAAAGAAGAAACATTAAATGTTTTAGAATAATTTTCACTGTTATATTGTTTTATATTTTTTATCTTCTAAAATAAATGAAGCAATAATTGAAACATAAAATTTTTAAGACGGAATCGGGATCTATACCGACCATTAAATATCCTTCATCCCGTACAATCTCTTTAAAAATATATCATATGGATATTGATGTTGTAAAATGCTTAATTATTTCATATTTTACAATAATTTTTCAAAACAAATCGATTTTATATTGATTAAGTAAATAGTTATCAATTAAAATTAATTCAACTTGAACTGAAACTGAAACTTTTCATGAATTATTATTTTTGCCCGGAAATTTTCCAGTATTTTCTCTAACATACAAATTGTACAGAGAATCAACACAATAATTAATTTCAAATTTACGCCTAAATCCGCTGAGCAAATTTTTACCACATTTCATCAATATGGTTACAATATATTTACCAATTTGAAGCTCCTTCTTAAGACCATTTCCACAAATCCAATTGAATCTAACAGCACAAATTTAATATAAGAATAGAATTTGTATGAAACAAACAGTGATGTAGGATATTCAATTTAAAAAAAAAAAAAAAAAAAAAAAAAAAAAAAAAAAACCAGTATATACGTACTTTTGCGATTTTTGTAAAGCGGACTTGGATCTGGACCAATTTGATCCACCTTCATCAATATTTTTAATATCCGTTGCTGTATTTAATAATATATGCCTGTCTGTTGAATTATATTATTTTCGCAATGTTTTGCTCTTTTTCTATTACTTGTTTTTAGTGAAATATATTAGCTGAAAATACTAAAACAAAACCAAATTAAAATCCATAAAACATGAAAATGAAACTAATGAAATTATTAGAACCGATTAGCGTGCCTTCGCTAAATGCATATATATTCCTCTTTGGGAAAGGAAAAATTCGCAAAAGGACTGAATTATAAAACGCATATAAGATCTGAGAAGGGCGTTAATATGAAAGGTTAAAGTTTAAAGTAAAACAAAGTAAAGTAAGGCTAAGAGCCTTACAATTCGTTCCAATGAAAATGAATTAATTAGGTTCGCTTTTACGCTAACGGACAATGAACAATTCTTGTTAGCGGCTGATACCTTAAAGATAAATGTATTGAGTTATATCGGTATTGGCCGTTGGACGAATGCCCGGAATATATTTAATTCTATCAAAAAGTATTTCTAAAACGATCGCATTGGATTTATATTGCAACTGTTCATATGTATCTGATGTTGGTTGTTTCATATATATCAGTTCAAAATTTCAATAAACACAAATGATGCGATTTAATATGATGACTGAAAATGTGAGTAATGTGAATGACAAATTGATTTGTAATAAACTTATGATTAGATTAATAATTTGCTTTACATAAAATCTCTACATCATTTCTAATTTCATTCAATCCAACTGAATTATTTTGATTTTCACAATATATTTTTCTCAGTTACATTTATCAATTAAGAAATTAGTTGCACTTTTTTTTCAATTTACGCAGCTATTGAATAGAAGAGTAAAATAATATAAAGTAATATTTAAAAATCCAGAAAGCAATGGTTGATTATATAACATGATCTGAATATTTCGATCGATAATGCATTATTATAATCACAATAATTAAGAAAGCAGCAATGTTTTTTAAATAATGTCACAATTATAGAAAATTCTCCAAACACAAATTTCCCGCCATTCTTTTAATTATTGTTTTCGTTTCTGTGAAGAAATTTTGATTCGAAAACAAATAAGAGATCTATTTTTGGTTGGTTACCCACCATTCACATATATTTATGCTACAGGCAAGTCATTTAAAATTGTATAATTTCATATAGGCGTGACTGCTTTATACGATTTTTATATAAACATATCCAGAATCGCTGCCGTAATATGTCTTTCTGTTTCCGTTTCCAAATTATCAGCCAAAATCTATAAATTTTTGCATTTTTTGCAAAAGGTTCAATGGTGTTTTCAATTTGAACGATTTGGCCCAATTTTTAATAATAATTTGCGTACATCAACTTCCAATATTTCTTTAAAAATATAAAGTCCAATAAATATGTCCTTTTTACGACGAGGATAATGGACAGTCGGACGGACAAACAGACAGAGAGCCATATCCAAAATGATTCAGAAAACGATGGTGATTAAAAAATATATACACTTTGTAGGAGATTTCGACGCTTTCTTCTAAGTCGTTACCAACATTGTGAAAAAAAAGGGAGTATACCAACCGCCATCTCTGGATGATAGTTAACTATATTTGATGATTGCACCAATATTTTATGTTGTAAAGCACTTATGAAGAACTCATTAAAAACTGCTGCCTATGACTACAAACGACTACTATCACTCATTTTAGTTTTCTTTTTTTCACTCTTCATATATTATCGTACAAATAATGATAATCGTTGTAACAACAACAACACGATGATGAATAGTAATAACAATAACAATAATAATAATAATAATAATAATAATAATAATAATAATAATAATAATAATAATAATAAATAAATAAAATCAGTTGTATAAAGCACCTTTGTAGAACACAATATCGATTGTTATGATTTACGAATAACGTAAAATAATGCCATATAGAAACGGAATAACAATAACAATAATAACAACAACACAATGATAATAAATAAAATTAAAGAGAAACAATAACAATAATCTTATTGTGGTACCGTCATCACAATTGTTTTAAAAACAAACATATGTTTATGCACTATAATGCATTAGTTTAACATAAACATAAGTTTTCTATAGAAATAGTCCGTTGTATAACTTTATTTTCCTTTTTTTTTGTTTTGTTGTCTTTCTTGGTATTCCATAGGTATGTGTACCATCATTTGCTTGCTATTCCTGTCAATAATACTCAGATAATTATTGCACGGTTTTTTTTTGTGGATATGTACACATATATATAAATTTATATATGTATATTTGCGTATGCGTACATATATGTATATACATATAAAAATCATTTATTTTACCTTTGATTTTTCGAAAAAGGCATATCCCTCCATGAAATTTTTCACAATTCTGTTTTTCTCCTCTTTTTGCTTCTACTTTTCTTTTTGGTTTTTTATTAACTTAAAAATGTAATAACTAATATAGCGCAAGCATATATTATGTATATATATTTATATAAATATATATATATATCTATATATATATATATATATATATATATATATATATATATATAATATATATATATATATATATATATATACACGTTTATACAAATATATGGGTGCCGATATTGCTGAAAGATACATAAAAATTATTTCATGTAATTTTTGTTTTCTTTTCTTTCTTTATTATTTTTCTTTTTTTTTGTATTTTTCCTTTTCAAAAAATGGCATTTTTAATTTCTTTATATATTGGTTATCATAGAAAAGAAGAAGAAAACTGAACGACAACATATTAAAAAAAAAATACACGAATTGTTATTAAAAAAGCGCAAAATGTAGATATAAACCTATAAATTGATTTTTTCACAAAATATTCTTTACTCTTGTTTTTCGTTTTTTTTTTCCCAATTTGCACATAAATTATTATCGGCATTTACATCATGAGGAGCAACTTAACTAACTAAGAAAACTAACTAAGAAATGTGAAAACAATAGAAGTGCGAATGAAAATGAAGATGAAAAAGAGAGATATTTTTTTCTTCTAATCAGAGTTACATTTTTCTATTCTATAAATACATTACATAAACTTATTTATATATTAGTGGAAAATTTAATTTGAACTAAAAAATAAAATTATCAGATAATTTAATATTTGTAAATTGAACAATTGCAAATTTCATTGTGACGTATAATAAAATTAGTATTAATAATAATTGATACGTTGTACAGCTCATCAGCTATATAGAAACAAGAAGTATTTCCTCACCATTAATATGAATATACGATAAAATATTTGATTCACTTCTAAAAGTCTTACGGCGTTTTGGAAATTTGTTATTAATTCAAGTGTTGTGGTAGTTCTCTGAGGTATTTCATTGCTAATTTCTGTAATTATAAATATACTCAGTATGTCATCGTCATGTGTAATACAACACAATTAATAAGATTGTTAACTTCGTTAAACATAACTCTCTATTAGATGTTAGATATCGATAATTATCGAAACATAACATGCTTTCCATCTTTGGTAAAGTTAGCGTCTTTGTTCCTGGTAGTAATGCATAAGTATTTTTATTAGTTAAAGTGGAAGAAATCCATTATAATAGAGGCACTCTAAATATTCTAAATTTTTGTGTGAACTGTTTGGCGAAGTTTTCTATTTAACATTAGTATTAACTTTAACATTTATTATTGTTATTGCTAATGTTTGTTGCTCACTTTATAATTCTCCATTAACATTCATTTAGCAAGAAGTAGTGTTAAAAATTTACTTCACAAAAAAAAAAAGAAAATAAGAGAAAAAATGTTTTGTAATATTTGGTGATTGGAATAGAACAAGTTGATTTTTAAAGTTTACAAATGACTTAAAAGAGTAATTAAGTAAAAATATTCTCAATTGCACATAAGATTGAGTGAATGAAGGTATGTATTACAATGGCTAAAAGTGTAATGTAAAACACAAATGGTGCAGGACACTGAAGTAAAAAGAAAGCAGGACTTTAACTCTGTTAATACATACATTTGTATGTTTGCAAATTAAGGGATGTACAATTTTCTTTTAAATAAATGCAAAATTTCCAATCTCGTTTGCTTACAATGCAAAATACTTTTTGCTACTTTTTTCATGTAGCTGTTATTGTTGTGGTTGTTTTTGGGAGTATTTGATTCCACTACAGTGTGTTAATATTTTTTTTGCCAGTCCAGTGAGAATTTGGAGTTGAAATTTGTGTTTTATGAAGTAAGAATTACATGAAGGTAATTGAAATGAATGATTTATTTAAGTTGGACATTGAAAATGTTAGGATTAATATGAGAAATCGGCATTACTGTTATGGATGTGATTTCATAAAGTAGGCGAATATTTATTTATAAAAAAATATGCAATTTTTTGTTTTACAACTGTTGCTTTTTTTTATCAATTTATTATTTTATTTTATCATAAGCCGCGACTTTATGCAAAATTATTAAATTGTGATTCTTTACAAAGTATTTGCTCCTACCCACTTCTGCAGGCAATTTACCGTACGGTTTTATATATATTTTAGATCAATAGACTTATAAAAGTCGTAATAATTTCTGATGGATCTAAAAAGAAGCATTCATACGAAAAATGTTCATTTCTCAGAAACGAGTAACGAACATTTCTCATTTCATTCTATTTTTAGTTTTCTATATTTGATCCAGGCCTATTTTAAGTTTATTAACTTCCTAAATAAAAGGTTCTTGATATAGACGGACTAAGGTTCAATCGTAATTGATATAGTCAGTCATATGTTCCAGAGACCGGTATTCGAGGCTGTTATTTTGGTGCCAGTTCGCAGCTTAATTTATGTATTATTAAAATTGCAACCTTTTTGTCTGCACCCCTTGCATTATCGTGATGAAATAGCATGTCGCTTTTGCATTTTACACTTTTCAAAATAAGCGATGTGGATGACACCATGCGTGTACAAATAGCCTCTGACCACCACCTTGACTTTCTTTGATGCTTCACAGAGACACTTTCACTGATAATGTTATGCTTATATTTATGTTGTGCTGGTATGACTAGAACAGACTTTACCTATTTACCACTTCTTAACTACTGAAATTGTTGGCGCAGAGTTTCCATTGTTTTTGTCATGATTTTTTTTTAAATATGATTATTTAACACATACTATATAAGTGTGTCAACTTTCGTTTAGTTCGTTCAATTTTTTGAATTGCTCACGTATAACGAACTTTTTAAATCATCAAATGGATATTTTTAACATTTTTGTCTTGCAATTCAGTTTCTTGACGTCACATTGGTCAAGCGAGATAACCCCACCAACTATAAAGTTTTCATTTGTAATTTGCTTTGATTTTCTATTTTAAAGGTATCAAAAAAGACGACTAAGAAGAACAATTATAACAGCAACAATCCATAGTACCCCCTTTGATATGCTTGACATGACAATGGGTGTGCTTTTTGTGCAACTACATTGAATGTAGATGTGGAAATTCAATCTACATTTCTCTAAATTATAACAAAATGAAATTACGAATTAAATGAAGGGCATTGATGAAATTGCTTTAAGTAAATTACGAAAATAATTGCAATCTATATTAGTTTGATGTATAAAATGGTTACTTGTCGAAGCAAGAGGTGATAAACTAACATTTGAAGCATAATTATGTTAAGTTTAAATATATTCGTAACGCGATCACGATCACCAACACTAGCTTCATCATCAGCTACATCAGAATCACATCCAAGATTAGCAGCACATCAGACGAAATATGCATTGAAAGCACCTTTAAGGAAACTTCTACGAAAGCGTTATAAATGCCCTAACAATTCTATAGATATCGAAGAAAAAGTGGAAGAAGAAGGCGAAGAGAAACTTTACGTCCAATCATTTATAGGAGTAACAGCACTGTCATTTATATTGCTGCCAAGGCAACGTTTGGAAACCGTATCCTCAGTGTCATGGAATTCCTTCTACAAGCTCTGGCATACTAATCTACTGCCGTCTAAACCAACACAAATGTCTCTTAACATTAAATTTTATTGTATAATTATGCTATTATTATTTTCAAGAATTAATTATAATTCAGCTGATCAAGGTAAAGAGAAACAGAACAAAGAATATTACGTATAGAAAAAAAACAACAATTC
The DNA here is from genome assembly GCA_023089585.1 of Melophagus ovinus. Classification (NCBI taxonomy): domain Eukaryota; kingdom Metazoa; phylum Arthropoda; class Insecta; order Diptera; family Hippoboscidae; genus Melophagus; species Melophagus ovinus. The sequence continues at coordinate 6,941,979 of JAKKIB010000180.1, forward strand.
ATTTCTGCATTCATTATTATATTTTAAGTTATTCTATTGGATACAACAAGGGAAGCTACCTTGGAATGGACACGTTATCCATATGGACCTCAAGCTCAAACACCTGGGGTAAGTGGCAGTAATAATAAAGCAAACACATTTAAAATAAATGTGTACATAATTCGTGCTGCGATCTATCTAATGTTTTGTAATTGTTACGTTCGACAAAGAATTTTCTCATTTGCGTTACGTTGCGGGGTATAAAAGATGCAAGTTTTTCTGGTTAGCAAGGTAGACTATAGCTACGACCATTGCTGGAAGGTCACCATTTATAGCCATTTACAATTTTCCTTACAATTAATATTCCTATGTACCAATTTCTAATAATGAAAATTGAATGAGATGTGCATAATAAAAATGAAAGTAATAATTGAAGTAATAATTTTTTTTAATGGTTTAGCCTGAATGCAATGCACGCGTTTTAAGTATAAATATAAGAAAAAATTACATATTTATACAATGCGACATTTTTAACTTTTATTTTAGATATATATGTAATGTTTTTAAACGTTTCAGTGGGTTGAGGAGAGTTTCACAGATTTCGTGAAAGGCATCAATTGGAGGAGTTATGTGGTTTGCGATGTTGCATATCACAATGTGAACAATTGGTTGTGGTCACCATTTATTGATCGAGGTCCTGCTAATCGATTGTATATTGAAATACAATTTACAATACGAGACTGTTCACTTTTTCCAGGTAATGCATTGTCCTGTAAAGAAACTTTTAGTTTATTGTATTATGAATTTGATGCTGCCACACGAGAACCACCACCTTGGCAAACCGACAGTTATAAGTTAATAGCTCGAATAGCAGCTGGTGAAGGTCGCTTTAATCAAAATTCTGATGTAGATATTAATACGGAGGTGAAAAGCATTGCCGTAACGAAAAAAGGTGTATATTTTGCATTTCGTGATCAAGGTGCTTGTATAAGTGTACTGGCAGTAAAGGTTTATTACATCACTTGTCCAGCGGTTACAGAGAATTTTGCGCACTTTAATGAAACGCCCACTGGTCGAGAAATAACTATTATTGAAAAGCAAAATGGATCGTGTATAGAAAATGCTGAACCTTATGAACCGCCAACTTACCTCTGCAAAGGTGACGGAAAATGGACTATTCTATCTGGTGGATGTCGTTGTAAAGTGGGTTATGAACCTGATTACGTTAATAAAACCTGCAATGAGTGTCCAGTTGGTACATTCCGGTCTGTGGAAGTTAGTAAATGCATTGCTTGCCCTCCCAACTCGAATGCAGTAAAAAAAGCATCAGGGTTCTGTAATTGCTTGCCAGGATTTTATAGGCATCCACGCGATGGCAAACATATGGCATGTTATAAGCCTCCAGGACCACCAACGAATCTCACTTTATTATTTGTAGATCACATAAGTGCTAGACTATCATGGAATCCCCCAGTAAGAGATCAAAATGAAGTCGTTTTACAATACGATCATCATACATATAAAAATGATGTAGTCTTCAAAGTAGTATGTTCGATATGCTCACAAAATGTCGTAATGACTCCATCAAGTGATACATTTAACGATACAAAATTAACACTCACTAATTTGGAGCCAGTAACCATGTATACAATACAAATACACTCAATGAACGGTATGTCCTATGTGGTGAGCAATGCTTCCGACGAATTAACTATATCAAAAAGTGATAGTGGTGTAAAATCTACAAGTGGCGTAAATTCAGACAGCACAAGTAATAATCCATCAAATGGAGCACTTAATGTCCTAACGAATATAAAGGGCTTTTCAAAAACTGATAATAACAAGCCAATCAATTTAAATAAATTGAAAACAGAATACGCAGAAATCGTTTTTACAACAATTGAATCAGCAATGCTGTCAACTGTTGGTAACGTGCGTGTTGTTGGTGCAACAAATACAGAAATTGAATTGGTTTGGGACAAACCTGTCCATACAGATGCACCCATTGAATTTTATGAAGTTCGATGGTTTGTCAAACCTGACTTTGATGCTATTAATAAAACATCTTTGACTACTAAGGAGACAAAAGCTTATATAAAAAATCTTAATCCAAATTCAGAATATGGCTTTCAAGTGCGCTACAAAACATTAAATGGTTATGGTACCAACAGTAATATTGTTTATGCACGTACTCAGCAAAATGCCAATTCAGGTAATCTTTATGAAATATGTATACCTGATTCGACTTTTGTCGTAATTTCAATAATCTTAATATTTGCAATTTGGGACGATTTTTCTATATCAAAATTTTACTTTCAAAATGCACTACAATTTGAAAAATAGTCTTCTACACCTACATCATTGCATTTCAAATTTGTGTTTCAATTTTTCTTTTTACGTTGTTAAATCATTTTTTGTAATTGAAAAATGCCCATCTCCCATTTAATGCAATGGATTGTGTGTGGATATACGTTACCCAAATCAACTTTTCTATCATGTATTACATTTTATTTTACAGTATATGATGATTCCATTCAAATGCGCATTGTCGCTGGTGCTACAGTAACTGTAGTTGTTATGCTAGTGTTAGTTATTGTTGTTACCGTTTGGTTTTTACGTTCGAAAAATCACGATGATGCAGATAAAAAATCCAGCAACCATATGGCCTTGCCATTGGATTATGCAAGTAATGAGGGTAAGTTCGCACATTCATTTATATTTACACATAATTTTAGTGTATTATTAAAATTATTTAAAATTATTAAAATTATTTAATTTATTTAAGCTTTTTGGTATTATTTGTTGTGTAAATTACACCGCTTGTGCTACATGGGATGGATTTTTTTGAATATAATTAAATGAAATTTAATAAGCGGTACGCGTCGTGTTTTCGCTCAAAGTAGGATAATTTTTGCGACTACAGCCCAAGTAACATTCTGTTTTAATAAAAAATCTTTGTTTGAAAAAAATTTTATGCTTTGCATATTTTAGAGTAAAAATTGTTATCTAATTTGGCCCAGATCATTTCAGTATGCGGCCCCTCTTCCATATTACATATCATTCAAATTTACAAATTATACTTTCTTTTAAGGTGTCTGCGTTTGAATCGCATTAAACAAAAGTAATGTGATGTATTTAAAATTGGCTTTTTTTATTTGTTTATATTTTCAAATTGAATTGTTCTATCGGAGTCATCATTTGAAGCAACATTATGTATAGAGCCCGATAAAGAATTTTTTCCATTAAAATTTGTTTTGAAATCTTTTTACATAGAGTAGCACTTTCATAGTGCTGATACAAAGTGAAAATTTGTGATTCGTTACTATAAAACAACTTAGAATCTACTCCATGTAATTACTTAACTCCAGTAGTACATTTGGTAAAGCTTTGAAGGCACATATTTTAATTTTTTAAATTTACTTTGGTGGTATACAAATCCCAAAAAGTACTTGAAATAAAAATTTCAATGCAAAATATTATTTTGAGAAATTGGTCCATTAATCCTCGATTGTGTTTTGAAATTTTCTTCTCACTTTGATTCACTTTTATTTTTTTACTTTTTCATCAATTAGACAGAGGGGTGCAGGGTACTTAATAAGCTATTTTTTTTTATATAACCACCACCCAAAAGGAAACATCTCCAATTTTGAATTAATTTATACATGTTTGTTCATCTGTTAGTCCTGTCCGTGTATTGCTAACATTCTACTGTCCGTAATAACAGAGATATAGGTGTTAAATTTGGCAGGGACAATTGACGATGCTAGTTTATATTTAAAGTGGGCAATATCAGGTGAAGGACACACCCACAATGTAAAGTAAATTGAAAACATCTTGATATTTTTAGATAAAATTTAATGAATTTTTGCTCATTGGTCGCAAACATAGAAAGCTGAAATTTTATTCAACTATTAAAGGTATTGGTCTGCAATGCCTACAGAAAATGATACAAATCGGCTGCGCCTATGCAAATTTGCATAATAACAAATACACCATTTTTTATATCTATTACTCAAAATCTGAAACAGTCTCAGTACAATAATATGCCACTGTTTGGGTGGTGGATATCCAAGATTTGGCTCCAGTCAACTATAATTTCTATAATTTACTTGTTTTATATTATTATTACTTTATATACCTCCTTATTTTGAGTACATACATAGTATATATATATATGTATATGCATATGTTTCTTCTTTTAAATTAAAAAAAAAATTTCTTCAGGATTGGTCGTCACATACAGTAAGTGCTATTGCTGCTTTGTTTTTCATTGTTAACCGTTTGCATGCACATATGCCTGTACATGTATGCAATTGACTTTCTGCACATTTACACATGTTTTTATGAATACTCCTCAAACACCCATGCACACATATACAGATATATATATATAATATGTATATGTTACAAAAAAAGCACCATAGTCAAGTTATGATTGAGTTTTTTTTTTTTTTTTTTTTTTTTTTTTTTTTTTTTTTTTATTAAAATTCAATTCAATTTATTACATCCTGATAGCAGTCAAGTCCAAAGTATTGGCTTACGTTTCAAGAATAATCAAATAAGTATAAAGATATCGGTCGAACTCAACTCTAGATCGAGATCAATTCTATATAAACAAATTAACAAGTTAAACAATTGCACAATTCAGAGTAACCTAAAAGCAAACAAAAAAGAAAAAAAAACTCAAAAAAACCGTTATATACCATGCGATATCTGCAGACGAGAATCTTCAAAAAAAAACTAATTCGAAAATGATATTTATAGATGACATTTATCTATTTCAACTTCTCTTGCCTAATGTATATCATCTAAGTCAAAAATGGGGGTATTTTTTTAAAAATATATAACAAAATTGCAATATATTTGTTATATTATTATTAATACATGAACGCAATTCCATATTATTTAACAATTATTTAGCAATAGTCTAATATTATGTAATGATATCATTTAATTTTGTTTGTAATTTTTTATATTTTATATTTTTTGTTAAAATTTTTTTTAGTTCATGCTATGGACACCACGCCAATTGTTAAGACAATACAATCAAATGGTAAATGGTATAAAAATTGTATCTCTTTTTTTAAATTGATTTTTTATTAAACTTTTTAATTGTTACTTTATTTTGAAACCAGACTTAAGTTGTACGTATGTATTACCTTATTACCTAACTGTTTATGTTTCGATCAGCTTCAGTTTATCGGTTCTGCTAGTAAGCGAAATTTTATATATATTAGAATTAATTGCATTTTCACTAAAATCTTTTGAACTGAAATAGATTTCATAATGTTGTAATTTATATCGCAATTTGGAAAATATGCGTCTATTGCATTTCGATCGCAATAGCACAATTTGATATTAAATTTCGTAATGTTTTGGTGAAAATTATCAAACAAATTTGAACAAAAAACCAATGAAATGGTTTATCGCGTTAAGGATATCGTTTCGAATAGTTTATGACAAGCGTCATTTTTTATCATATCAATTCAACGAAACATTTCTAATTTCTAAATGAATTATTTTTTTTTTATTTACATTTATTTATTTTTGAGAAAGCACTTGCATTGTTTTATATTTATTACCCTTTGGTATTCACCAGATTAAAAGTAAATCTATTTGTGAAAAAATGATAGATCCACCTTTTAATATACTCATTGCTAAAGGTCTAAATATTTATTATGATATATAAAGGGTTGCGCTAAACTTTAGGTCTATTCTGTGTATGTAAATTTTGTATAATAGAATAAGCCGGTTTTATTGCTTTAGAAAGCTTCATATGTAGAGCGTCCATAATATGGTCTGAATATCGATTGGTATTCATTCATTGGATGCCTGTATACTTATATTTGCTTTTTTTTTGGAAGAACATAGGATTACAAACACACATGCACGCACCTATGCATAAGTATATTAAGTCATACATATACACTTTTGAAATTCAAGTAGATATATATAGTTGTACATAGTTACTTTATTGTTAACCTAATTTTTATACTTGATATGAATGTAAAGACAATAATAATAAATTATTATAAATTATGTATAATGTGAGGAAGGAGATATTTTTGTGGATGTACAAAAAAGGATATATGTTCAATATTTGTTCGTATTTTAGTGACAACTCCATTATTTGGCAACAGTCGTACCTACGTAGATCCGCACACATATGAAGATCCAAATCAAGCAATACGTGAGTTTGCTCGTGAAATAGATGCTAATTATATAACAATAGAAGCTATTATTGGTGAGTATTCAGTTCTCACTTTTGCTTGCTCTATTTAATTATCGATTTATACCATAATAATTAATCATTTGTTATTTATGTGTAAACATTATTAAAATAGGTGGCGGGGAGTTTGGTGACGTATGTCGGGGTCGTTTAAAAATTCCTCCAAATTTCGTTCAAGATATTGATGTTGCCATTAAAACTCTAAAGCCTGGTGAATATATTATTATTCTGATATATATACATATATATATATACATATATATATTGTGGAATTTTCTTGTTTATTGTAGAATTTCCTTTCTTTTTGGGTTTCATTTTAGGTTCTTCAGAAAAGGCGCGATGTGATTTTTTAACAGAAGCTTCGATTATGGGCCAATTTGATCATCCAAATGTTATATATTTACAGGGTGTAGTTACTCGTTCAAATCCTGTTATGATAATTACTGAATATATGGAAAACGGTAGTTTAGACACTTTCTTACGTGTAAATGATGGTAAATTCCAAACCATCCAATTAATTGTTATGCTGCGTGGCATAGCTAGTGGCATGGCATATTTAAGTGAAATGAATTATGTACATAGAGACTTGGCGGCACGTAACGTACTTGTGAATGCTCAATTAATATGTAAAATAGCAGATTTTGGTCTTTCTAGAGAAATTGAAAATGCCAGTGATGCGTACACAACGAGAGTAAGTAAAAGTAATAGGCGCAGTAAAACAAACGCCTTCATTTTATTATATGAATTGATATTTAATGTGAAAATATAAATTTCATCATGTCAATATTGATGCCAATGAATATATCCAATTCAATAATAATTTATTTTAAATTTATTTTGATCTTAATAAAAATTGTCTTGCTTATTTGTTAAGGGCGGTAAGATACCTGTTCGTTGGACCGCTCCCGAAGCCATTGCATTTAGAAAATTTACTTCTGCTTCTGATGTTTGGTCATATGGTGTAGTCCTTTGGGAAGTAATGTCTTACGGGGAGAGACCCTATTGGAATTGGTCAAATCAAGATGTTATTAAAAGTATTGAAAAGGGTTATCGCCTGCCGGCACCTATGGACTGCCCTGAAGCCTTGTACCAACTTATGTTGGATTGTTGGCAAAAACAAAGGACACATAGGCCCACATTTACCAGTATTGTTTCAACATTAGATAATTTAGCAAGACAACCTCAGGTCTTATTAAATACGCGTACATCACCTGAGAATGATGGTGCCCATATAATTGATGGAAAACGTGGCCATAATATATTTATTAGTACAGATGTATGGTTGGAAAACATTAAAATGTCTAGATATTCCCAGCACTTTAAAGAATCAAATCTTGTAACTGCGCAGCAGGTACGTAATTAAATCTTTAGCTAACAATTGCATATGGACAGGATATTGAATAGAGAAAACTTCATATTGTAAGATTATTTCTTACAATATGAAGTTTTATTGTGAAGGATATACAAAATTTGCACGGATATTTTTATATCCTTTAGGTGTTTCATATAGACCAATTTATTCTGAAGCATTTTCTGTATTAAAACTTAACTGTCTGTAATCACATAAGGGATGTAGCGTACTTAATTGTTGATATCGATTGATCATAACCCTTTTACTTGTTTTGCATTTTCAGATATCCAGATTAACAGCCCAACAGTTATCCGATATGGGAATAACTTTAGTAGGACACCAAAAAAAAATTTTACATCAAGCTCGGCAATTGGACACAATAATTTAAAGAAAAGAAATTGTCTAAATATAAATGTTTGTTTGTACATATAAATTTCAATTTAATATAAAACATAAAACATTTTTGGAATTTTTTTAAATCATGTCATAACAGAGATAATACTTTATATTAGAAATACACATATACACATAACATATACACTCAATCAACCACACATGTAACACAACAACAATAACAACAACAACATAGCGCACGAAGATCATGTTTTATAGTAGAAAAAAGTACAACACAAAGAGAAAACAAAAATATAAGTAAATTAATTTTTTCATATATTATAAGAAAGATTTATATATGTATATACAAAATATATATATATAATATATATATATATATATATATATATATATATATATATATATATATATATATATATATATATATATATATGTAGAAGTGATAATTAAAACAAAAACAAAAAAGAAAATTCTTTAAATTTAAGCCGGCATCGTTCAATCTTTAAGAGATTTCAATTTGAATTGCCTATGTTTTTTAATGGCACTGACCTTCTGGCAAAAGTTTTGTACTTATGATAGTCGAAGCTAATTTATTTGGGTCACAAATAGTATTACGAATAAGATCTTCCACCCTTGCATACAATATACGAAAATTGATTTCGTTATAATTTAATTGATCATATATATAGATGGGTAGACGATTACTTATTATCCAGAGGCCTTGATTCTTATAATTTTTATCGACTTTTAAATCATTAGGGAATTGTATTAACTTTTTGGAAAGATATGTACCATTAGCTTGTTGTGCAGATTCTCCTAAAATTAAATGTAAATTAGAACGTGTGTAAGGCTTGCTGGTATGCCAACAGCCAATATCATCACGGTGCACTTGTGTGAAAAATTGGACACCATTGTATGCTATACCAGAAGTGGACGATTGGCCATATACTCCACGGTCACCAATAGGCTGAAATAATCGTTTTATTTTTACACTTGGTGATAATTCAGTCCAGACGTGTTCATCATTGAGTAAAGATGTTGGTACCATAAATTCCTGTATAAAATTTTATAATTTTCACAATAATAAGATTTTGCTTTCTCTTTGTAGAATAGAAAATAATTAAATTGCATAAATAATAGGTCGAAAATAAATTTATCCCTAAAATTTGAAAATAGAGTTTAAAGCAAGATAATTGCTACACGGAATTTGTACCTTATAACTTGCCATTGGATGAAAATATAAAACCTCTTCGTTGTTTTTTATATTTACACCAAGACTCATGCCAAACATCCCATCATACCATTGAAAATTTAAATCGTATATATTAAAATCGGTAGCTTGTGGCATTGGATAGAAATTATAATGCGTAATACGCCAACTACGATTTTTAGCCAAGCTATAGACAACCAAACCATAACGCCATACATCAGTTACATATGCGAAAGCCTCTTGGCAATAATCAAATTTTACATTTACAACAATATTTGAATGTAAACTATCCTCTTTCACAAATTCGGCAGGTAATTCATAGTTTACTACCATTTGGTCCGTGCGTAAATCATAAGCAACAATTTTCGGTGGACATATTTGATTTAACTTAATTGTAGCATTCACAATGCCAGAATCAATTAACCATAAGCGAAGACAATTATCAATATATGTACGATAAACAGATATTAATTTATTACAATCCGGTTCATATGGGTCACCATGTGACTCCCAATTTGGATATGGCGTTAACGCTGGACTACTTTCACTTGGTGGATATTTTAAAGTAGATAAACTTGCTGGCACACCATCTTTCCATCGTGGCGTAGTTATAAAGATTCTATCTTCGTAAACATCTACACCCAACGGTAAATTATTTTCCATTATGAATTTTCTAAGAGAGAAGAAAATATTTTTAAAATGTTGCATCACATGGAAATCATGCACATATTCAAAAAATGTACCTTCAAAAAAAAGCATAGGAAAAGTAATAATAATAATAAGACATAAAGAGTCGAGCCTATCCTTAAAATCAAAAAGTAATCAAGCGATTAAATCGTATTATTAAAATGGCGGCTTATTTAAAAAATTATATAATTAAGTGAAATTTATAATAATGCCCTAAGTATTGTTATAGTGAAACTTTCATTATCACAAATAGCTGAATATGCACTCACAGCACACTGCACTATATTGAATATTTGTACACCATGATATTCAAAAAGTGAAAAATTATATAAATTACTATTTTCAAAGTTGCCTACTTAATAGGCCTACATTCGACTATGCTCATGTGATGGGCGAATTGAATATTATGTATATTGTAATTAGCATTGCTCGACTTAAACTAGACTAAATTATAGAAAATTATACGATAATACAATTGTACATATATAGCGTGTAGATATGTATGTAAAATATTTCGCTTTTTTTTTACCCGGTTTGAATGGCATGTCGCCTTAGTTCATACGTAGGATAATTAAAATCTAAATATTTCCATTCGTTAACAATTTGAAATGGATATTCGATTGATGCTGATGCTGATGCTGATGCTGATGCTAATGCTGATGTTGAGGGTAATGGCAATGATAGTTTTTCTGGCATATTAAATATTTTATTCATAACATGTTTATATGTTGTTAAATGCTGCTGATAATGCGAAATTGATGGGAAATAGCGTATAAATTCGGTAGACATGATAACAACAATATGTAAAGCACTAATAAGGCAGACATTGTACAAATAATTATGCATTGTATTTTAAATTATTATAATTCTATTTTCTATTCTATTCTATTCTATTCTATTCAATGTATCTATATAAATCTAAATTCAATTGTTTAACTTCAATTTGTTTCAATTGAAAGATAAAGATTAAACAGAAATTGCAACATTAAAGATCAGTGTTAACACAAATAAGACTAATTATAAACTAAATGAAGAGATCTTAATGGTTAATATACTTTAATACAATTTTTATAAGGCGATTTTTGCAACTTTTTAATTGACAAGGTATATTAAATTTATACAAATATATGTAATTAATTATAATAGAAAATATTAAAATTGATTCACCATTTCAACATAGAATTAAAAATATTTTCATCTATTCAAATAGTTTCATATACATTATTTTAAAAATATGAATATTTAAAATCTGATATGGATAGAATTAGTTTTTTTCCATTGAATCAATCGAATTTTTTATATTGTAGTATAAACATAGAATATAATAAGGGAATAAAGGCATTCTTTGGTTTTGAAATCATTTAGTCATATATATAATTCGCAGATTTCTGCATTAAAATTTTACACTGATATTTGACATGCCATTTGTTGGTTGACTGCTTCGTTTTTGCTTTTGGTTTTTTATAGGTAATGTAGTGTAGAGGTAGTGTAGTGTAGAGTTGGCCACTACCAATTATTGTTTTGAATACACGTAAATGTATGACCTTAAATTGTGATATTTTCTATAGACATTTATTTTCTTATGCTTTTCCTTCCAAAAACACTAACACCGGTTTTGTTTTACAAATATTTCATAAACCAATTGAATTTAATAAAAAAAAAAAAAAAAATTTTTTTTTTTTTTTGATAGATTTCACCATCGCCTATATGTATGTTAATTTGCCTCAATATATATGTATGTGTATGATAATAATAATCTAGGTCGACTATTAATTATCCTACATTACAAAGGCTTCACACATTTTCGACAAGAATTTTATAAATCTGTGATGTGAGGGTAATACTGAGGCAAGCTTGAATTTGATTGAATTATATATATCGATTTATTAAGCCAAAATAACCAATTTTATGATAAGACAATTTAAAGAGAAAACCAAAACGAACGAATATTAACTTTGTAATTTAAGGGAGTTATAAAAAAAGTTTTGTCCTTCAACATTTCAAAATTGATTGAATGCATTTTAAAAAGAATCTTAAAAAACAAAATGAATGGCCGGGCAGTTAATTCTAAATTAAAAACAGCAATTAAATAAATAAATCGTTATAATGAAGGTTAATTATGGGTTAATACTTGTGCCATAATTATTGCACTAAATATTACTTTATTATTAAATTCCGTTATAAAATCATGTAATGACTTTTTGGAAAACTATTTTGGATAACAATTTGAAAAATTTATAAAAAGACGGCCAACTATGACAGACAATTATGCCATCATGATGCGTGCAGATGAAAATATGCAGCATAATTTTGAATGTATGGAGTTGCAAGTGATCCCCAAAAAAATAGATAATTTTCACAAATCATTTAGAAATTTGATTCTTTTCTAATATTTGAGAGGTATCACGGATAATGATAACGAAATAAATAAATCTGTATGAAGTATCATAAAGCGTATTCAATATTTCAATAACATTCTCGAATACATAAATTCGCTAAGAATGAAACTAAATTTCTTTCTAACGCCGTGCAGTCAACTGTCACTTAAGTAATGTGTGTTAAGTAAATCAAAAATTAGATCCCAAAGATGCCAAAAACTGATAATTTCATCCAAGTTTGTCATAGAGAGTGAATTTTTATAAAATGAAGGCCCAATTATCACCCATAGAAATGGCACACGATTTTCAAAATTGCTGCATATTTCGATTTTATCATTTACCCGTAATTTATTGTTGTAATTTTCAAAAAATTTTTTTTTACCTATCATCCACATTTAAAAAGCAAGCGTCGAGGATAGGGACCCTATAAAGTATATATATTCTTGATCAAATCAAAGTATCAAATTCTGTATCGATTTAGCCATATCCGTCTGTCCGTCTGTCTGTCTGTCTTTCTGTCCTTTGCCCCTTTGTCCGTGTGTTGCTAACAGAAAGAGACATATCGTGCTCCAATTTGGCAAGTACATTGAAAGTTCTTGCAGGCAGATTGGTATAGGAAATGGGTACAATCGGTCGATGGACACACCCATTGTGGAATTTAAACTGAAAACATCTCTGTTGTTTGAAGTAAAATTTGATGGTTTCTTTTTTTCATTGCTCCCAAACGGCACAAGATAGAAATATAGATAACATTATATAAATATTATGGCTATTGGTGTATAACAGTTAATGTCACCCGTACGCAAAATTATACAATACCAAATTTTCAATTTTTTATATTTATATTTTTTACGTACTACTAAAAAACTGAAACTATTTCTGAATCGTAATATCATAGTGTTCGTATGGTGGGTACCTAAGATTTAGGCACAATTAAGTATGATTTTCTTACTTGTTTTTTTTTCATGTTACGTTTATATAAAGCCCATGTATCATACTCAAGTAAATAATTTTAGTCGCAGTGTCTGGAATAACATTTTACAGAAATATATTGTATACTTTTAGGCTCATTGAGTTTTATCAATAAATGAAGGTTTGATTCGTGGAGATTTAGAGTTTTTAGTTTGAGATAAATCATTTTTGGCCACCAAAAAAGAATATTTGCATCAAAAATTTTATTCAATTATACTTCAATAGTAAACAAAATTTATAATTAACAATAAACGTCTTATGAAGAGAAGACATGAAGAGAAGGACATAATAGAATTTTCCTCTCGAATAACAAGTAATACCTATTGGATAGAATAGAAAATTTAAAAATAAATTATCATTTGGATTTATAAGTTTATACAGATATAATTTTAAGAGCCGATTAAACGATTTTTGCTAACGAACAAAAAAAAAACAGAGGCGAAAATAATGGAGCGTGTTTGATTTTATGAAAAAAATTTTTACTTCAATTATCTTTTTATTAGATATTTGTGGATTTGTTATTTAACTTGTATATATAATATATATATATATATATATATATATATATATATATATATATATATTGTAAGTATAATAAGTATGGAAGACTTGTTTACTTAATTGCTCCAGATATGTCATTGTAGCACATTGTATCATTGTATATCGCAAATTTGTTAGATACGATAATATTTTTTTTTGTTTATTGTTTTTTTAATGTAATTAATTATTGTATCATTTGTAAATAACGTGTTTCCTCTAAAAGTGAACTTAACGATGTCGACATATCATTTATAATCAAATTAGTGCTAGGATGAGTTGAACTTGTCACATCTGCTTGATTTGGATTTGGATTTAAATTTGGATTTAAGTTTAGATTTGAATTTGAGTTTAAATTTGGACTTGAATTTGAATTTGTATTTGTATTTGTATTTGTATTTGCTGTTACAATCTGTGGCTTATAGTTGTCATGATTCAATAATTTATTTTTATAATCTGTATCCATATTTGTAGCCGATGCCTGCAACCAATTTTGACAATTTTGTACATATTCTAATGTACGCTGATAGGCATCCCGGTCCATTGTGTTCATGATTGATGGTAAATTTAAGTAATTGAAATGTTGGCATTGACTTGATGTTGATGCTGGCATTTCTTGTGCCATAATTACATTAGTGGTTGTGGCTGTGATTGTGGCTGTGGTTGTGGTTGCAGATGCATTTATAATGGTCGTAGTTGTAGTCGTTGTTGTTGTTGTGGCAACATTAGTGGTGATGATGGTGACATTAGAGGTTGTAGTGGTCGTTGTGGGTTCTTGATGTTCCTGCTTTTCTACATGTTGTTGTGGCTGATTATTATCAATTAATTGTTGTTGCTGTTGTTGTTGTTGTTGTTTGCTGCTGCTGCTGCTCTGCTGCTGCTGTTGAGGCATTTGCGATTGACTAATATCACCGCATTGGATTTCATTATGTCCAACTGGATAATTTGTTGTTATTAATGGTGGAACGATTGCTCTTATTAGATTTGATATATGGCGCTTTCTATTTGGCCAACATCATATGGATCATTATCATTATGCATTTTTTGGGTATTATTGATATTATTATCATTAATAGATGTGCCTTCCAAATTTGTCATAGAGCTATCAGCTGCCACATAATTTTGACTCGACTGATTAAATGGATAGGTCACCACACTTTGTGTTGTTTGTGATGATGATTGTGAATGATGATTACAGCATTGATAATGATGATGATGATGATGATGATGATGATAACTTACTACGGAATGGCATAGGAATGTATTACCAGCTGTTGAATTATTATCGTTATTATCAATATCATTATTATTATCATTATTATCATTATCATTATTATCATTATCATTATTATTATTATCATTATTATTATTATTATTAGTATCATGATTATTATTAAATGATATCAATGATGAATTATCACCATATTCTATTGGCTGTTGCTTAATTTCAGTTTGATCTTTTGTATCATTACACTGACCCCATTGAGATGATGTTACTTCGTATTGTTTATGATGATTATCTTTATTATTATTGTCAGAGATGGTTTGATGCTGTTGCTGATTCAAATATTGTAACATTTCATCTGGTAAGACCAGTTTATTTTCAATAACATCATCCTCATCTACTTCATCTAAATTGACCCTTTCATTAGGATGATGATCTAATAATAATTCATCGCTATCATTTGTATTGTCTTGCATTTCATTCTGATCTATTTGTTGTTTTGTTATTAAATCTGTCATTATATAATTATATGTACGCAAAGAGCTTTGAATATTTGTATTATTTGTGAAAGCAGGTTCAGATGAACGTCTTGTAATCGATTGCATTTCTTTATAATGCTTATTATTGATATCTCTTATCGAATGGCATGAATTCATATCATTATATGTGGTTGGAATTGAAAAACGTTGCCGCTCACACTGCCCGACTGCATAGGAGGTAAATTGTTGTTGTTGTTGTTGTTGCTGCTGCTGCTGCTGCTGCTGATATTGCTGTTGGTGTTGCATTAGCAGCAATTGTTGCTGTTGGTGGTGGTGTTGGTGTTGTTGTTGTTGGTGGCGTGTGTTGTTGTTGTTGTTGTTGTTGTTGTTGTTGTGTTGTTGTGATATCGGTTGCATGTTTTGTTGTAAATTTGTAGCCATCAAATGAGACGAGAATGTAGGTGATAAAACAGTAAAATTTTGTTTAACCCCCAATACATGTTGGGATTCATGTGGTGACTGTTGATCATTTATAGCTGCTGTGGTGGTAGATATTTGGCTGGAGCGTCTAGAGCAGCCAGGTGATATGGGATCATATAAAGAACCAACATTATTTGAAGGTCTTATATTAGATATTAACGATAATTGCGAAGATTGACTGCTACGACGACTCTGCATGCTACAATAATATGTGCTACTATTTGAATTTTGGCTATCACGGCGTATATACGATGTACCCCACATATTAGAAGATTTACTACAATTCAAAATTAAACAAATGAATGTAAAAATGTCAAAATGTTACAGCCATTACAGTTTCAAATCTTATTTTATTTGGTTGGCGTCTTCTAATGGTACTTTAAAATTGAAGAAAGTGAAAAATTGAAAGTTAGGGAAGTGAATTAATTTTACAAATATTTTGACGATTCATAATGTGAGAGAACGTTTAAGCAAGTAAGAATAATTATGAATAGTCGGTGGAAGCCATATTTTAAATACTCTACACCGCTTTGCTTAATATGATTGGAAAATTAAATACATTTAATTACAAATCAATGAATTAAAAAAATTTTGACTAATAAATCGATTTGAAAATTTCGTTATATGGATGGTGGATGGTAATGCAAAAAAGTGGATAGATCAGGATTAAATTTGATACATGTGCCACTTTTATTATAATTGAAATAACTAAAATATAAAAATAAAATAATATATTTTTGTAAATGTTTAATAAAATTAATCCGTTTTATTTTTATTCTGGTTAATTAATTTGGAAATATTAATATTTGATTCTACTTACCATGCTAATGCTATATTCGGTTTGATATTCATATTAGAATTATTCTTATTATGATGATGATTGTCACAGCAAAAATTTATAGTATGAGCAATTTGAGAATGTATATCATTGGCCATCAAATATGGATTTGGATTATTAGAAAAACCAGAGGTTGCACAAGTTGATGATTTATTATTTGTACTTTCCATTTTCAATTCGTTAATACGCTGATTTAGTTCACCAATTCCAATATTTAAACTGGAAAGATTTGCTTCGGGTATATTCGAAAGTGTAGCTGTATTCAAATTGACAGCTTTGGCATTTAAACGGGAACAGAAACGATGACGCATTGTAGATGCTTCTATACCGCTACTAATTTCTGTAACTGTTTGACCGGATTCAGTTGATAAGCCAGTTGATGCCGTTGGCGGATTATTAGAGTTTACCAAAGCACGTAATACCATTGGTAATTCAACTGTACCCAAATTATCTTCAAATGGCCATATATCATCCGTTATATTAGCATTATATTCATCATTATAACCATAATGAACTGTGGTACTATTTGATCTAGAACCTAAACCCAAATCACCTATTAAGCTATTATTAATGTCATTAT
Source organism: Melophagus ovinus (assembly GCA_023089585.1). NCBI lineage: Eukaryota > Metazoa > Arthropoda > Insecta > Diptera > Hippoboscidae > Melophagus > Melophagus ovinus. The sequence continues at coordinate 6,959,278 of JAKKIB010000180.1, forward strand.
GAAAGTTATATGAAGATATTTTTAAACTTTCTTTAAGTTCGAGCGGCTGATGTTGTCCACTTGTTGACATTGGACTATGTACAGAAGCTTGACTTGGCGAATTAGCATCCGATTCTGATTTAAAACTGGGGCTAGGTAAACGTATTGGCTTTGCTGCTTGAAAATCATCACTCTGTGGACTATTATTGGCGATATGACGATGCTTTTGAATTTTCCCATTATTATCATTCGAATTACCATCATCGTCATGCATTGAACCTTTATGCTTTTTATTAGCATAAAAATCAGCACCATGCACTGTTTTAACATGTTTTCGTAAAGAGCTAGGATCTGTATAACGTTTTATACAACCAGGTGCTTTACAAACATACGGTTTCTATTTACGATTAAAGATTGCCATAAAATTTTAAATAAATATGTTTTAAATGTAAAATATGATGTTAAGTGTAAAAAATTTGTAATTACCTCAGAGCTATGAGTCCTATTCTGATGTTTGGCACGATCACTAGCATTGCTAAAAGCTTTACTACAATTTGGAAATTCACAAGTGTATGGCTTTTCTCCAGTATGAGAGCGTAAATGTGTTTTCAAATTTTCTAAACGGGAATAGGCTTTACAGCATCCTTCAAACTGAAATTCAATATATTATTTGGTATATTATTTATTGGTCAATTGGACAATTCATTCCATAACAAAGTCATAATATTGTCATAATTTTATTAGAAAATGTATAAATTTCAAATTTTCTACTTATTTTAAACATTTTGAAAATGTTTAGTGTTTTAACGATTTTAGCATTTTAGCATTTCGAGCGCCTAAGGTATATATCGACTTGTATGGAATAAGGAATAGAGTTCTAATATTTTACGTTATATAGCTATTTATATCCATCAACCGAAGGTTATATTTATAATGATATAAAGGAAAATGTGAAAGAACCTATAAAAATCTATATATTCTTGATCAGCATCCAATTCTGACTTGATTTAGCGATGTCTGCCTGCTTGTCTATCCATTTATCCGTGTATTTTTAACATTCTACTGGCCGTAAAATAACTAAAATTTGTCCATGTCAAATTTGGTAGAAAAATGCAAAGTTCATTTACGTTAGTTTGTATTGGAAATAGGTAAAATCGTTTGAAAGACACGCCCACAATATAACATAAATTAAGAACATGTTGATTGTTTAAGCAACATTTAATCGTTTTTCCATAATTATTCGCAAATAGCAAAATGTAGAAAGCTGAAATTTTGAATACGTATTAAAATCATTGACCATCAATGCCTGTAGAAAAATAATGCAAAATGGCCAAATCTAAGCTAAATTATTCAATTCACTCTTTTATGTTTACATTTTCTATTGATGGCTCAAAGGTTGAAACGTTGATTCAATTTCAGTACCTTGATTATTTTAGGTATTTTAGGTATTTTAGGTATATTAGGTAGAGTGTTATTTTCGATACAGTTGACTTCTTATTTGCTAAAATAGGAATCCTTATTTATTATTTTATAAGTTTTCAATGAAATACATTTTGTTGTAATTGTATTTAAGCCATCTAAAAGTAAATAATTAAATGACGAAATAATAATAAAAATACTTACCGTACATTTATGAGGTTTTTCACCCGTATGACGTCGCATATGAACGACCAACATATATTGAGCTTTAAAAGGTTTCTCGCCACGTGAACAATTCTCCCAACGGCAAACAAATGTCTTTTTATTACCCTGAATATGCTCATTATTAATATGATGCACTAATTCCTCTTGCGTATGAAATTCAATGCCACATTCAGTCCAATGGCAGTTTGTCTCGATAAAATCACCCGGCTCATCTTTTGTATCAGTTGTATCTACCGTTGAGCAATCATAATCACTAGTTCTTGTTGGTGGACATTGTTGATATTGGACATGAGATGATTGAACTCTTGATAAATTGCCATTTTGTGTTGTTGCATTTAATTTAAATTGATTACGTTGACGTTTCGTATTTAATGGTGCATTGTCTGTTGCACTATCAGCTTCAACCGATATCACATCATTCGATGTAGATGATGGCTGCTCCAATTTACATTCATCATTCGACTATTTAATTCAAAAAAACAAAAAAATACAATCGAGTCAATTAATTAATGGAAAATGGAAAATCAGTTATTGAATTATAATTGGACTTACAGTTGGTAGCATTGTAGATGATAACACCTGATTTGGTACACAGAATGCATTATTGGTAGCCATTATGTTGCTATTGCCATTTGTCTTAGAATTACCGCCATCATTCTTCGATATATCATCTTTGTTGTCATCGTTTGAATGGACGCGGCAATTTAATGCTGTATGGAAATTGGCACTATTGGTTAATGTGCCAGCAGCAGCTGCTGCTGCAACTGCTGTTTGCAATGAATGTACATGGCTAATGGAAAGCATATTAGCAGCAGCTGCTTGATGTGGCAAGAGGCCAGCACTAGCCCTTAATAAATGTGCTTGCAATTGTTGTAAATGTGGCGTCATCGGTTGATGTAAAGGACTCAATGCACCAGTAGATAAATGCCCATATGAACCACTGGTGGCACTACTAGCACGTGAGCCATTCATTATTGTAGCTAATGAGTTTGGTGAAAATCGTATCATGGAATTAACATCAAACGAATCTGAATATGGCGAAGTAGATAATGCACGTTTACGGCTAATACTGGCACGCATATTACTGCTGCGTGAACTATTTAATCGTGCAGCGTTATCCATATTAAAGCAAAAATCTGTACTAGCTAAAGGATTTGTAGCCGAACGTAAATCACCTAATGAATCATGTGATGCTAAATAATCGTTAGCATTCAATCCTAAACCGGTCAAATGTAATGCCGGCGCACAATTCGTATAGGGATCTTAATCAATAACAATAACAACAGAAACAACAAAAGAAAAGAAAACAAAAGTAAATAATATAATTGAAGATCATTTCTGTAACTACTGCAATTCATGGTAACAAATGTTTAATATATGCGTGCGTAATTCAAGAATGTAACGCTTAGATCAGACCATAATGGTATCATCATGGACTGATCAACACATTTGGTATCAATGCACAAGATAATTTTGCCTGTTTAGATAATTTTTTTTAAAAAAATTTCTGATGAAAATCTTATATGAGTTCATTTCGAAATTAGATTGAATTTAATGCCCTGTCATTCACACTTGAAAATTTTTGAAATTTTGAATCCAATCCATTAATATAATTTCATGCTATTGCATTCAATTTGAAGTAAAGTTTTTCGATATTACCGTGATATGATGAACTTGGACTCATACGTTGTAATGAATAAATATGCTCAATATAACTGGATGGTATTCGATAAGCTGGATGAAAATCATGGCCTTGTGTTGTTGAAGTATTTGGTGGTGGCGGTGGTGGTGGTGGCGGCGGCGGCGGCGGCGGCGGTATACCACTAATAACAGCTGCACCCAATTGTAATGTTGTTGGGGCATTATGATGAGGATGTTGTAAGCCCATTGCTGGATTGTGATGCTGTTGTATATGATGTGTACCCAAAATGGTCCCCTGATTAGTATTAAATACATTTGGCGTAGTGATAGTTGTTTCATTATCATGACGTCCTACCATATAATTGTTACCGCCAACACTTCCTCTATTATCTAAATTTCCATTTATTTCACTTAAATTCAATGCAGCTCGTGATGGCGGCAAAACACTTGTAGCTACGGCAGCTGCTCGTCTTGAAGCAAAAAATTGTAACTCCGAATAACTGAGAAAAAAAAAGGAGAAGAAAATTAAAGAAAGAAAAAGAAAAATCGTCTTATTTTGATGTAATAAATCGTTCGATCAAATATGTTTATTTATATTAAACTAGTGAATACGTTAAAGTCGCTCGGGACGTTCTATTAAATACTCCGTGGCACATGTCTATAATTGTTCATTTTTTCACATAAAAACCTTTTGCAAAATAGATCTTTGTATGGGGGCGTGGTCGTAATAATAATTTGATTGTATCCATAATTATTCCACAAATTTCTTTAAACTAAACTATGCCTACATAGAAAACTTTATTACGCCCTGTACTATGATAAAAAATTTACAATTGGATAAACGGACAGACGGACAGATATGCTGAAATTGATGCAGAAAATGATTCTAAATCGATCAGTATAGTAAAAGGTTGGATCTCTCTGAATATTTTCTAGGTGTTACATACAACCGCATAAACTCATAATACCCTGAAAAAAAGTGGGTGTAGAGTATAAAAATCATTAGAATTTTAGTTAAAGTTTAATTAAAAGAGAGGTCAAAGAATGAAATTAAAAGAAAAAAAAAAGGAAAAAATTTATGGGACCTAATTGAAAAACCAATTGTACTGAAACTTCTCATTGCTAGTGTTTTTATCAACATTTCATAATTGTTAATATTATTTGTCATTACCGCCATGTTGACTAACAAAAATTTCATTTTTCCAAATTCCGAATTCAGAATTCAGAATTCATTAATTAAGTTCAAATTAAGTTATTAATTTGTAGATAAAAATTGCATCCACAAATTTCATTTTTTCTATACTTCTTTCAATTTTTATATCCTAAAGTAGTTGCTGTCCTGGCGATGCAACATTATTATAAACAATATTTTTAACACTCAACTTTCATGATACCAATTAAATAACTTGAAATTGAACAGCCAGATTAAGATATTTGAATATAATTAAGATTAAGATTAGTTCAATATTTATGATCATTTTCCACATCAACTAAATGTGGAAAATGATTTTTGAAAATAATCATTTCACCATAAGAATTTTAAGATTTTAATGGAAAAAAAAAATCGATGTGACAAATTTCGATCAAAATGGATCTCTATTCATTGGTCTTTCTGCCATCTCTTTTCTTTTTTAATTTCGATTCTTTGCCAAACTGAAATCAGTTTAGCTGGTAGACACGTTTCTTTTCAAAAAAAAAAAAAAAAAAAAAAAGGAAAAAAAGAAAAAGCATCATCTAAATAAATCAATGTAAATTATAAAGTATAATGTAAAATTATAATACCATGAAAACCTGAAAGCATGAAATGTACGCTTAATTGAGTTGTGAATTGTAACTGGCTCTTTTTACATTATATTTATATCAATGTATAACAGACAGATGTTACATATATATATTTATATATATATATTATATATTGTATTGTATATGAATATATGGTTTATTATATATTGTCTTATATATAAATTATAAATATTGTCAATTGAAGTAGAAGAGGACCAATCAGCCTAAAAATTTCATTTTACCAGCGACGATCTTACGCTAGTTTATTGATAACAGAGAACCATTCAATTATTAATATGTTAGTATTTATGTATACATATACGTATACAAACATATATATATATATATATATATATATATATATATATATATGTATATATGTAAATGTGTATATAAAAAAAATCTATAATGCGGTTGCTTATACTTAGCCATAATAATAATTTTCGACCATGGACAAGTACAAAATAATTCTATACATATACACATACAAACATTAACTAACTAACATTTGTTTTTTCATTTTGCTTTTGCTTTTGTTCTCTGTTTTCTTTTGTTTTTTTTTTTTTTTTTTTTTTTTAGTTTCATTTGGTTATGGTTTGGTTTTTTACCCACCTCTGCTAACTAGTAATTGGTGGTTTAAATCAAGTTGTGCAACTCTAAATTGAACAACAAAATAC
>JAKKIB010000180.1:6970000-7047500 GCA_023089585.1 Melophagus ovinus
GTACTTCTAAATATATAAATTTATGTAAACGATGATTCTGTTCTTTCATTTGTTTCATTTGTTATTCTACAGCGTTTCATGTGGATTAACTGGCGTTTGGAGTTGAACTTCGAAGAATTGCCAACTCTTAATATATATTTTTTATGTGTATATATATATACATATGTTGTGTATATGCATATATATATATATAATGTTCAATTCTATACGTTTATTCATTTCATTTATATTATTATTGAATAGATAAAATTCATGGCACGGCATGACTGTAGGCCTCCGCATGGTTCTTTCCTTAATTCATTTGTTTGTCCACATTTATCTTTAGCTTGTTCTTCACTACAACAACAACAATAACAAAAACAACAACAACAACTACTACTACTACTACTACAACTATTATTATCATTATTATTTCTACAACATACAGTATGTACAACAACAACAATAACAAGAACAATCGGTATAACCATACACATGCGCACACACACACACACACACACAAAGTGAGTCGTATTATTAATTTTGAATGTATAAGTAAATAGGGAAAGCGAGAGAGAGAGAGAGAGAGAGAGCGACGGAGAGAGAAGGAGAGAGATATGAATATGTTTAAAAATCTAAATAAGATATTTTTGAGGGTGCATAAACCAACTGACGACATAAAAATAAAATCAAAGCAACAAGAACTAGAACAACAAGTAACAACATTAACGAAAAAAAATAAATCTAAATAAATAAAGCAATTAGATTTGACTGAAAGCAAATTTTCGCTGACCACCACTCAAACATTATATTGTATTTTATTGTATTGGATAAGCGTGACAAACAGACAAACGATACAGACAAACTCTTTGGCTGAATGTTTCGCCAATTCAAGCGTGACATGGCACCTTTCCAGAGCTCGAGAGCATTAATGACAAATAGATATAGATATAGATATAGATATACATATACATATATATATGTGTTCGTCCGATATGTATATATGTATGTACGTCATTCATGAAACTTCCTACCGCATGTTGCAAACGATTTGACACAACAAACTGTTACAGTCGTCATTTTCTTTCTGCCCACTTTAAACTCGCTCTCTGCTTTACACTTTTTACACTTTATTTCCTAATGCTTCAAAAAAATCATAATGTTTTATGAAATTTGATTTAAGTTTAACTTTAAATATCCACCATTTAAATTGAAATATGTTGATTATATTTAGACAATTTGAACTTTTACATTTTGTCCTTCAAATAAGAACTAAATAAATGAATAAAATCATAAAACAACATCAAGCAACATTTCAATATGTTTTCCATTTTTTATATGATTACACTTACATTTTTCATAGAATGATTCTATGTGATATTAGTGAAAAATTGGTGAGATATTTATTCATCTAGAGGAATAAAACTAGCAAAAAAAATAGATGTCTTCAATTTATGTTTTATTGAAAATGCATGCTCATTAATCAGTTTTGCCCATTTTCAATACCCAATTACATGTGAAACTATCTTTATGAAACTAAAAGGTTGTTTAACGCAAATGACAATCAAATGACAATCAAATATGTCTGTATAGAATTTTACACTAATCAAGAATATTTGTATATGTATAAAAAATTTACATGATGTATGATACTTCTTCTTTGAGAGCATTAAACGTATGCATCATTAAAATGACTTTATTTTACATTCATTTACATAAAATGAAATCATGTTTGTTTCATCATTAATCTAGACGTGAGTTTTCAAAATAGATCTTGTGGTTCAAAACCTAGGAAGTTTGCACGAAGTTTGTATTCTAGCGCAGAAGGCGCTTGCAACAACGCAAAAAAAAATGTTTTTAAAAAGAAATGTAAAGCTTTTTTGGTTGGATAAATTTTGTAGAACTGACGTACTGATGACTAAATCGGTCTATTTGATATATTTAATCTATTCGATCTACTCGATCTATTCGATCTATCTATGGTCTATTCAATCTGGTCGATTTGTTCGATCTATTCCATTTATTCAAAATACTTGATCCATCCGATCTACTTGATGTATTTGATCTCTTCGGTATATTGGATTTGTTCCATCTATTTGGTCTATTGGGTCCATATTATCTATCCGGACTATTTTTCCTATTCAATCTGTTCGGTTTATTTGATATACTCGATCACCTCAACCCACTTGCTCTATTCGATCTACTTAGTGTATTCGATCTGGTCGATTTGTTCAAAGTATTTCATCTATCCAAAATATTTAATCTTTCCAATCTTTTTAATCTATTCGATTTATTAGATTTGCTCGATGTATTCGATTTGTTGGATCATTCAGTCTATTTGATCTACGCAATCTCCTCCATCTATTTAAACTATCCGATCTATTTGGTCTATTCGATCTATTTAAACTCTTCGATCTATTTATCGAGTCCCCTTACTTTGCATGTACAATTTGTAAAGTTTTTAAAAAAAATCTTTCAATTTACGTTGTATGATGTTTATTATTAGGTCGATATCATTAAAAACCAATTTACATAAAAGAGTCTAATCGACTTAAAATTGTTTGATATGAACTAACTCAAAACTGAATACAACATATTTGTATTTAGTGTTAATAATAATAACTAAATTTAATATACTCATTTTACGCCATAAACTTTAGGCATTTTAGAAGGTATTTTTTTTGTTATGCTTTGTTGTTTTTGTTGTTGCTGTTGTTATTATTGTTTGTGTTTGTTTTTTATAACCTCAGTTATCTCTCAATTGAAATATAAAAATTGTGATCATATTGGCCACATTACATACATACAAATACAACTACACATATACACATATACACATATACACATGTACACAAATACCTAAACAGGCAAGTTATGAATCTGATAAAGATACAAATGTATGTTTCGCGTTAAATTCGTTTGTATGAAATTCGATATAAAGTCTTTAAACAAGAATATCATCACATACATTTATATAAATGAATGTATACATACACACATTTATGCATATCGATTTATTTACAAAAAAAAAAAAAAAATTAAGAAAAAAGAGAAAAAGAAAAAAAGAAAAAACGCATACGCCGCACAAGCGTAAGAACAAGCATAAGAGCACGCATAATCACATGCCTAACTGTAATAAACAATTGTCTGAGAGAGAGATGCATGGTGAAGAGAAAGAAAGAATTGATGTTCTGATAAACGGAAAGTGAGAGATGATGATAATAAAAGAATAAATGAAATGAATGAAAAAGTACTAAATGAAAAGGGTCGACGGGTTGCATACACACACATACATACATATACACATATACCTATGCATATATATATGAGTTGTGTGTGTGTGTGTGTGTGTGTGTGTGTGTGTGTGTGTGTGTTGTGTGTGTGTGTGTGTGTGTGTGTGTGGTGTGTAATGAGATTGCTGACACTGCAGCATGCCATATAATTTAGTAATTTTTAAGCAAGTCATGTCAGGCAAATATTTAATTTTCAATGCTCGATGTACCTGCATAATGCCCATACTCATATTACAACAAGTTAATATTTTATAATGTTATCGTAAATATATTATATCAATATATATATATATATATATTATATATAATATATATAAAGATATATATATGTGTGTTTACATATAATTTCTCTAAATATTTTCGTATAAAATTTACATTCACATGGCAGCATGTGTCGCATACAAAATCAATTGAAAAATTTTTTTTTAATTTATAATGTTCTATATATATATATGTATATATATATATATATATATATATATATATATATATAAATGTACGTGCAAAATATTATAGATCACAATTTAAATACGTTACAATTTACTATTGAGAAGTAGCGGTAAACAATGATATATACACCACTATCTACATACATACATACATTCGTACATACATACATACATACATATATATATGTATATACATATTTATATATATATGTATGTATGTAGAAATTATTCACTTAAGCAAAAATTGAGTGTCTGTTCCTCTGTCCGTTTGTCTCATGAAATTAAACGGAAATTAAATATTTGTTCAATATAAAAATGTTGAAACACACACATAAATACACACATACATACATACATACATACATATATATATATATATATACATAGTTGTCATGTATTGAATGCCGGAATGGCCCCCGCATTAAAATTATTGTAAATTTCATAGAAAAATTGTATTATCAAATTTTTAGAATCGTCTCTGGACTTTGGATCTTTTTCTCTTATTATTGCAATGGCCAAATTAAGCCAATTGTTTCGATATTTATATATACATTTAAGCCTTAGAAAATAATTGTTCATTTCTACAGCCAATTCTAACTTTAAATTCCTTCAGTTTTTCCTCACACCACTTTTCCTAACTTTAGAAATATGAGCCCTTTTTTTTTGATTTTGTGCTTGAATGTGAATTGGTTTTGGGGATATTGTCTGTGTTATGTGATTATTTATGGGTTTACTCCACACAATTCACTTCTTCATATCCCGCATAGAAAAATGATCGGCCATTCATGAAATATCGAGTCTGTCTTTACTCGATATTTCATGAATGGCCGATCAAATATTTTGTAAATCTAATTGTTGCACATTATTTAAACAAATTTAATGCCATGGGTTGATGATGTAAAGCCAAACAAATAAAAAAAAAACTACAAAAAAAAAACACAACAAAAAAATTTCAAAAAGCTAAAGACGAAAAAGAATCAGAGAGAAAAGAAAATCTGTTGAATTGTTTTCATTTCAATTTGCTTCAATTGTGTTGTATTGTAGTTCCATTCTTCCCTTTGGAATATTGTGCTTTATATTTGCTCTAATCGTTTGTCTGCTACTTCAACAAAATGCTATGATTATGCTTCTATTTCTGCTTCTGCTTCTGCTTTTGCTTTTGCTTTTGCTTTTGCTTTTACTTTTGCTGTCATTAGACTACAATTTCTTCTTAATAAATATGTTTCACATGAAACATAATATTAAAAAAATCAACAAAAAAATCAACAAAAAAAAATCAACAAAAAAAATATATCAACAAAAAATAAAGAATAAACAATAAACAATAACAATACGATGTACATTAATAATAATAATAATAATAATAATAATATAATAAAGATAATGACGATTCATATTTCTGGCACGAATGAAATGGACGAATGAAATTTTGAATATTTAAGAGAAAAATATATAAGATCAAATATGAAAATTTATATTTATATTTGATTGTTAGCAAAATTTTATATATGCACCATTTAGATTTAGATTTTTTTTTCCATCATACTTCATGATTCAACTTCATGATGCAAATGATGCAGATGCAGATGCAGATGCAGATGCAGACAGTGAGAAAGTAAAAAACCAAAATGTATGGATCTTTAAATGTTGCATGACTTTTCAAGTAATGAATCTTAAGTTACATTATTTCCAAGTAGGCATGAACGTTTTTTTCTAATTTTTAAATGCATATTACTTTCTATGTAGAAATTTTTATGATGATTCTCTTTTGTTAAAAGGAATACTGTTGAGTGCTAAGTTGGAGTAAAGATATTTGATTTTCAGCTCGTTTGGTTGAAATATTTCATGAAAATTGGCAAAAAAAAAAAAATTTCCACTTTGTACTTTTAGTAAATTTTGTAAGTAATGAAAGAAGAATTGAAACATTAAAAAAATTTAGAAAACTTTTTCAAATTGTTGTATGATTTGAACAAGGGTCGTTTTCGTTAATTTCCTTCATAAAACTTCTTGTAAGAATTTTCAATAATTCTGCTAAATTTCGAGTAGATATAATTCTTTATTATAAACCGGAAAAATTTTAAAAAGGTTGGTAGAATCACAGAATAAATTGATTCGATTGAAAATTGAATCTCTATAAATTATTTTGATTCTTTGTTTTGAGGTGTGACATAACAAAAATGTTCGATTATCACTCGTGCGTATTATTATAGAAAATTAAGAAAAAAAATTTTTAATTAGAATGGCCTTTTCCTTCTTCTAGAAGTTGATGGTATTGTCATATTGTTAAAAAAGATCTAAGATAAGAAATTTTGAATCGATTTAAATCTCCCTGCCCGTTTTAATCCCGAGAAGCACCTGCTCAATTGGGAGTGGCTCATGAGATGGTTTCTGATCCATATCCATCAGGGGGCATCATGAGTTCACGAGATCAGATCCAAAGATTTAGTTTGGTACCACGGGATCACAAAATTCATATTTGCCCATGTGGTGATGTTGGAGTTGGCTTCGTGGGGGCTGTGGTGTCCATGTCGCGGACGTAGCTCGACCTATTATGTTTATACCACTATTATAGTTTTGTCGAGCAGGGTGCCATTTCCCGAATAAAATGGCTAGCTGGGTAGGCTTATCGGGCTAATTTAATCTAAGCCAAGGGGTTTTAAGAAGGCCCCGAATCTTACACCAAGGATTAAGCTAACTAATGAGGTGCAATAGTGGCTTTAAATTGGAAGCTAGTCGGGACGGTGGCATGCACTTTGTGATGTGTCTACCAACGCTAGCGATCATAAGTATGTTTATACCATGCATTTGAGCATGTAAAACACTAACTGTACTGCCCGTTTATATAGGGGCAACCAGTCCCGAGAAGCACCTGCTCAACTTGTAGTGGCTCATAAGATGGTCGTTGGTGATGCCGGCCATCAGGAGGCATCATAAATCATGAGATCCAACTAGGGATTGAATTTGGTACCACGGGATCACCAGTTTTAATAAAATACATCGTGGTGATATTGATTTTGGCTTCGTGGGGGCTATGTTGCTCATAACGCGGGCGTAACTCCTTCAAAAATATATATGCTTGTCGTGTAGGGTCCCATTTATTTAGCTAACCAAACTAAGCCAGAGAATAATAAGAAGGCTCCGAACCTAGACATCAAAGATTAAGCCTTGTAGATAAGGTGCAAAACGGGCTTTAAATTGAAAGCTAGTCGTGACTGTAACATGCATCATGTTTAAATGATTACGTTACACTAGTGGCCATTGTACAGTTGTGTACGATGCAGTTAAGCCTTCAATGCAGGTATGCATGTAAAACACACATTGAATGCTGCCTGTTTATGTCTCCACATATTGTTGCCATCCTTTTTGTCATACAAAGTTTTATTAGTTTGATGGTAAAAATGGGCCAAATCGATTCAAGGATCAATTTTGCATTTTCTAAATTGAGAATATCTCGGCTTTTTTCTATACTCATGATCCACTAATTGTGATAAAAGACTGAAATTTTGAATGACAATTAACATTCTTGGTCCATTAGATCTATATAAATATTATGTAAATCGACAAATATGAAATCTGCATTTTTTTCTTTGCCTTTTTACACTTTCTCTATTCAATACACAGAAAATTGCATTGGAACAAAAAATATTTATGACTATACTCCATACAATGATCTATATTTAAAAAAATCGATCAGTCGAAATTTATATGTGCTTTTATTTTACTTTTACAAAGCTTTTCAAAATTATAATATTTTATTTAATTTTTTTTTTTTTTTTTTTTGATAATTTAAAATCAGACTCAAAGCAAAGTGGTGTATAATAAGAAGTTAAAAGTCGGGGAACTGCAACATTCTCCCAAGTTGTCACATGTATAAAAGTAGTAATGGAAATCTTAGTCTGTACAAAATATAAAAAAGGTTCAAAATAACTGAAAAATTATGAAAATTGTATAACAATTTTATTATTTCAATTCAACCTGAGCGATTTTCTTTAAATCTGGTTGCCCCATGCCTGATGAAGTATCAATTTTTTCTAGTTTAGATTTTATTGTAGCCACGTCACATCCTTCTATCGATTTGGCATATTATCAATATCAGCCAGCATGGATTCCAATGATTATATCAAACATTTTATACCAATTAAAATAATTGTTTGTTAGTCCCTGATTATTCAAAGTTCAATAGAGATAGGCAGACACTGACATAGACTGACAGATAAATATGGCTGAATCAATATAAAAATTGATGGTTGCCACCAAAGTTGTAATAAAAAATAAATATATTCTGATATCTCTAAAATGAAGAAGGACTATTCAAAAAAATTGACTGGGTAAACTGGCTGGGAAAACTCGATATAAGAATGCAATTAAAAATATCAAAATATTTTATAAAAATTCTGAATTCATCTTTCATAAGCAGATCTGTTATTTCCTTTATTAAATATTTATTATAAATTCTAAAAATGTCATCAATGTTGCATTAACATTTTTAAAAAAATTTTATGAGACAGTTTAGCTCAATTTAGGTGCACAAGATCATTCTATAACTATAATAATTTTACAATTGCCTCTGTATATCATTAAGAAATTCAACAATAATAGCAACAAGAATAATAATAATAATAATAACAATAATAGCAACAACAATAAGAGCAATAACATGACAAAATGTCGAATAGTTTTTGTTTTATTTGAATGGCTTTTCCTATATTTTCTTTCTTTCTGTGCCTTTTTCTGAGAAAAATTTTATACACACACACACACACACACACACACACACATATATATATATATATATATATATATATATATATATATATATATATATATATGTGTGTTGTGTGTGTGTGTGTGTCTTTGTGTATTTTTATATGTGTATCAGAAGCAAAATATTTTTGTCGGCCGCTATGCAGCATTTCATGTGACAGGTCTTTTATATTCTCTCTTTTGTTGTACATATTTATATATATTATATATATATATATATATATATATATATATATATATTATATGCATGTTATATTGTAAATATGCCATAAAATAAATAAGGGAATAAAAGTAGCAATGAAAATATTAAGTGAATGAAGTTAAATATTAAATATCCACCATCCAGACAATGCATCAAAAACTGATGACCAGAGTGGTCAATGTTGGGTCAGACAATTCAGAATTTGATAATGGACAATTTATATATACACGTGTATAACTACTTTATAGAATCTCTGAGGCTTTGCTTTTTTTCGTTAAAGTATTTTCAAGTATCATGAAAGAAGGACAATGCCAGCAACTTCTATGTGATTGGAATATAAAAGAGCATAAAAATGGATATTCCAGTTTGATAAATGGCCGTTGGTCCTCCTATAGATTATAATAAAATTTTGTATATTTTTCAAACTTGAGAGTTCTTCTACTTTCACAAAAATCAAAAATGAGAAAATTAGTTATTTTAATAATAAAAAAAAGGTAAGTTTCCACGATTTTAAAATTAAGAAATAAAGTTAAATGTGTAATTTTGAAAATTTCATGGTAAATAATCGAAAATCATGTTTGTAAGGGACTTTGATCACCGAACTTGCTGTATTCGTTTAAAATGTTAAATGTTGCTTCATATTTGCTCTTTTGCCGTTTATTTTAAAATTTTCACAAAAAAAAAAAAAGCAAAAAAAAGAAAGGAAAACAAGAAACAAGACCCAAAAAATAAAAAATCGAATGAAACCTTTCACTGCAGGAGTTCTTCAAAAAAGAGAATTCATGTTTTCCTCCCAAAAAAAAAAAAAAAAAAAAAGCATAATCGAAGTAAAAATTGTAAAAATTTGTCTAAATAAATTGCAAACTATTTAAATACATAAAAAAAAAAGAATTTTCTAAGCGTTTTTAAATTTTTTGGTTTCTTTGTTGTTTTTGTCTTTTTTTTGCTTTTTTTTTTTTTTTGTTTATAGAACCAGATTTTAAATGAGAATAGAAAAGTTTCATGGCATAAATTTCATGCAGAAATTTCATTCGAAAAACTAAGATTCAAAAAATTTATCATTAACACATAAAGAAATAAAATACGGGAGACAAATAAGAACTTTATACTTCAGTCGGTACTAACTCTTAAATACCCTACATCTCTTTAATTAATGTATTTAAAGTCAAATAAAAGAATTACAGGCCATTGAAATAGCAAATATTGTAAATTGTAAATTATTTAAAAAAGTTCGTTATATGAGAGGAGATTCAAAAAAATGGACCAATCTGACTGAATCAAATTTGATGCATATAAATTTTTTTTTTTTTTTTTTTTTTGTTAATGTACAAAGTAGTGTCAATTTTTGCTAAAATATATTTAAAATTGATTCCTTTGTTCATAAAATGACTTATTTCAAAAAATGACGTTAAGTGATTGTGAAAATAGATCGATTCCGGACCAAATTTGGTTGTATTTAAAAAAAAATACAATTAAAAACCAATTAAATAGATAGAGGTGTTATCTAAACGATATATGATGATAAAAATATTTCAATTTCAACCATCTTTAATGAAATTCGTTTCTGGGCCAAAATACAACCATGTACCAAATTTCATAAAAGTATCTCTAAAATTGCGTTCTATAGCTAACATCAAGAAAAATGTGTAGATAGACAGACAGACAGACAGACAGACAGACAGACAGACAGACATACAGACAGATAGACAGGCAGATAAACAGAGAAGCTTAAATCGAATCAAAAAATTTATCTAAATTGTTTGTTATACTAAAATCGGGAATTCATCTCAATTCGCTTTAAGTGTTACAAATATTTATACAAACTTATTATAACAAGAAAATCATCATAAACGATGTTGAATATAAATAAATAAAAATTCGAGTTGATGCATTTTTTTTTTGTTCTTTCTTTCATTCTTTGCTCTTCTTTTTAAGTTAAGTTAAGTTAATGTAGTTGTTATGTAGTTGTTATGTAGATGATGTTGCAAACGTTTTAATAAAATAAATGTACTTTGTATACATGATTGAATGGTTAGTTGGTTAAAGCGAAATATAATTAAGTAATCAAGGCGATGTTGAGTTTTTCTTCTTCTTTTCCTTTTCTTTTTTTTTTGGTTTTGTTGTTTTTTTATTATAATTGCTGCCCAATATTTTCATATAATTTTTTTTTCTTATGGTTTTTTTATTACTTTTATTTTTTCATGTTTTTATTATCATTATTATTATTATATATTATTATTATTATTATTATTATTATTATTATTATTATTTATTATATTATTATTATTGTTGTTGTTGTTGTTTTTGGTTGTTGTTGTTATTATTAGTATGATTGTTTGTTGTTTCTTCTTCTTCTTTTTTTTTGTTTAGTTTAGTGTTTTGCGATTCCTGCTGATGCCGATGCCGATGCTGATGCTCATGCTGATACTGATACTGATATTCTGTTGATGATGCTCTTTGCAGTTTGCTGTTTGCTGTTTACTGCTGCTACTGATCCAACTATTCTTATTATAATTACTCTACCACATGTACATTTTATATATATATATATATATGTGTGTGTGTGTGTGTGTGCTTGTGTTCATGTATATAATTTAGTTATTGTAATTCTTGCTGTTGCTCTTGCTCTTGTTCTTATTCTTGTTATTATGTCTTTTAACATTTTAATACCTTTCATTTCAAAATTACTTTTTATAGTACAAAAAGTTAAATATTGCTACATTTTTGCAGCCAGTTAAAAAAAAAAAAGAAAGGAGAAAAATGAAAGGGGAAAAAAGGAGCAAAGACAAAAAAATCGAAAACAGAAAACGGAAAAATCAAAAAAAAAACATAACAACAACAACAACAGCAGCAGCAACAACAACAACAAAAACCCTAAGAAATAAGTAAAAAAAAGGAGCTATAAAAAAAAAATAAAGCTGCCTTACACATAAAACTCTGTTTATGGCCAGCTCTCTCTGTATAACACAAACTGTTTGTATCTATGTAGCCTTTTTTTTTTATTGTTGCCTGTTACCAAAATATATTTTTTGTGTATGAACATTAAAAGATATTTCGAAAAATTTTTAGGCCACTCATTTTCCTCTGTTGGAAATTAATAGAAAGTAAAAAAAAAAGAAAAAAGACCTTAAATTATGAAGATGAATTTCAAAAAAAAAAAATTGGAAAAAGAAGAAAATGCTCTCATTAAGTGACCAGAGCACGAATTTTACCATAAAAATATTTCCATTTATAAATAAATTAAATGTAAAAGTATTAGTAGTATAATTAATTTAAATGCTCTTAAATCTCATTGCAAGAATTTTCAATTCTTTTGTTTTTCTTTTTTTAATAGCATTTCTGAGAATAAAAAAAACTAATACTTTGCTTTTTGAAGTATTTTCTTTTATTTCGTTTCGTTTTATTTTGTTTGCATATTTTCCTGATTTAATTTTTTTTGAATTTTTTTTACAATTTTATTAAATGTTCTTTTAATTATACGAGATCAATTAGATCGCCTCAAATGTGATGGAAGAAATTTCTAATAAGTTATTTACCAATAATTTCACCAAAAGAATTTTTCGACATTTGATGACCCTTAAATTCTATTCGATAGAAAAGTTAATTAAAAAAAAAAATTAATAATACAAAATGTTTGAAATTAGCCCAAAATAAATTATAAATAAAAAGAAATGGGAAGTGAGGATGGAATGGGAAAGGGAGGGGGTAGGGGAAGGAAAGGGGATGGGGAAGGGAAAGGAGAATAGGAAGGGGAAGGCGGAGAGACGGAATGGGAAGGGAAAGGAGAAGGCGAAGGCGAAGGAAAAGGGAAGGGATGGGCAGGGATGGAATGGGAAGGGGAAGGAGAAAGCGAGAGATATCGTATAATACGCTTACTTTAAGGAATCCTTAAAAGCAATATTTATATTTTTCAGTTCTTTCCTAACATTAACATTAAATTGCGATGGCCGTAGTTTTATTAAACCACTTTGAAACTTCTAAATTTCAGATGCAGAAATATTTAAGAGAAAAAAGAAAAGAAAAAAGAAAACCCCCAAAAAAAAAATTAATAAGAACATTTAATTTGGCTGGATCAAGATATTGAATACCCACCACCATCTAAACACTATTTTGAAAAATGCTAACATTGATTTGGGTTATTTTATGGAAAAATGTTCTACAAATTTGTATAAAATTTGAGGTTTTTTTTTCTTTTTGTAGATGCAGAAGTTTTTGAATAATACTCAAAAAAATCCTATTGAAAAGAGTGATAATTTTATATTGTATGATTTCGAATCGAAATGATACAGAATGGCCAATCGAAATGATACAGAATTACGATTTTAATATTTGTAATAAAAAATTTAGCTTTCTAACTGCTGCAGTTTTCAAGTTATGAGCGCCAACGTATAAATATTTTTTTAAGATAAAGAAGCAAAGTAGAGGAACTTTTAGTTTTATGTTGCAGTGTGGACGTGCCCCATTGGTCGATTTAGTCCATTTTTAAATGCCAATCAGCATATGTAAATTACCAAAATTTCTGTAAAATTTCAAATCGTTATTTCTTCTTTTACGACCAAGAGAATGCTTACCAAACATGGACAGAGGGGGGGATAAATGGACGGATAGATGCACACATAGATGGACAGATAGATAGACGGACATTTAGACTAACCTATCTAAATTGATGCAGAATGTGATACGTTACCGTTACAAACATAATGATAAAATGAGTATACTCCCAACCACTGGATGGTTTACTTTTAATTCCTTGCAAATCAAATCAAACCAATTTAAAAAGCAAAGCAATTTAAAAATTAACAAGAATTAAACAGGGGACTTCTTAAATAATTTAAATGTCCAAAATAACGAAGAAAGTGAATAGCTCCCCCCCCCCCCCCCCCCCCCCCCCCTCCCATATCATACACTTTCTCCAAAAACCAAAAATGGTTTAGTTTACACTTTATCACTGTCTATCTGCGAACTTAGTACTCAATTGCTAAACAAAATCTTGACTGGCTAGAAAAACATAAAACTGAAAATTTCTACCTTTCAATAATTTTGAATTAAATATTAGAAAAGTGAATTAACAAAAATAATGCAAAATGTATTCAAGTCAAAAATATTGAATGAACGAATAAATCTATAGAAACTTTACAAAATAATAAAAAAAAAAAAAAAGAAAAATTGAATTTTCTTCATTATTATTATTTATATTTATTATCTTTTATTTATTTTTATATTATTTATTAGTTAAAATGCAATGATTTAGTTCGGGATTATGAAAAATTGGCCTCTTGCCTTTTGCCTTTTGCCTTTTGCCTTTATCTTTGACTTTGTCAAAAAGCAGAGATTTCTTTTTCAATTTCAATTGGATTTCAATTTCAAAATGGAAATTGTGACAAAATAAAATTTCGTATATCGCATTAAATTCAAGAATCATGAGTTTTCCAATCAGAAAAATTTACATAAAATTTTATGCGCTTGAGGCAGCTCTCAATTGGTGCTTAGTGAGACCTAGATCATTTCCATGAATAATCAACTATTCACAAAGATTAAAGAGACCATCAGAGCAGAAATTTCATAGAAAAAACAAAAATCCTAATTTCTTTTCTGTTTATTATTTGTTTTTCTCTTTTTTTTTTTTTTAATTGTACCAACAAATTTTTAATTAAATTATATGTAAATTTTGGTTACTTATTCTATAGTAAACATTTTATTAAGTTTGAAAAAGCTAATCTCAAATTATATCAAATTTAATTTAATTGAAATTTTATTTGAAAAAAAATAAATACCTTTAAAATTGTTTCAGTTTTATTTGCTATGAATTAACCAAATACAAGTACAAATTCAATTAAAATTGAAAGAACAATTTCAAGTACAATTACAATTACGAGTACATTTGATAATTTTATATATATAACCTTATAATATGAGAATGATATAAATATAAATAATCGATACAGGCAAGTACATTATTGAAATGGGTTTTTTTTTCCAGCAATTTAACTCAATGAACTTTTTTTCTTAAGTTCATTTCTCAATTTCTTTTTAATTTAACTTGTTGTTTTTGGCCTAGGAAATGCCATAACATTGCATTTTTATAATTTTACATAAAATCTAAAAGTTATATTTAAAATTATATCAAATTAATTGCATCAGTTGGATTTGCTACAAATCTAAAATATGAAAAGTATAATTTTCTAAGGACTCATTGATTCTTTTTAAATTCACTACTGAGATGTTGGAGGTATATTCATTTTGCCATTATGTTTGTAACGCCTTAAAGAAAGAGTCCGAGATCTTCTAAAATGTATAAATCTTTGAAAAGGACCAATTTCAGAATCATATTAGATATAGCTGCTCCAAATTGCAATTGGAAATTGCAAATTGAATCGAGCATCAAATCTAGATTTTAAGGCTTTAAAAATAGCTCCAAGAAGTTGGCTTAGGATTATGGCAAATAGAAACATTGTTAAAATAGTAAAGAGGATGAACAAGAAGAAAGTTGTCCTATAAAAATTTATGAATCAATTTTCATACAATTTTCATACTTATTTGAAAATTATAAATTACAAAACACTTATGAAAAATCTCAAGACCTAATGATCTCAAGATCTCATAATCTTAAGATCTCATGAACTCAAGATCTCAAGATCTCAAGATCTCATTATTTTAAGATTTTATTACCTCAAGATATCACGATCTCAAGATCTTAAGATCTCAAGAGCTCAAGATCTGGTGATCTTATGATTTCAAGATCTCAAGATCTTATGATCTTAAGACCTCATGATCTCAAGATCTCAAGATCTTTAGATCTCAAGATGTCATGAGCTCAAGATCTCACGGCTTCATGATCTAAAGATCTCTTTGATCTCAAGATCTCATGATTTCAAGATCTCAAGATCTCATGAGCTCAAGATCTCATGATCTTGAAATCTCATGAACTCAAGATCTCAAGATCTCATTATTTTAAGATTTTATTACCTCAAGATATCACGATCTCAAGATCTTAAGATCTCAAGAGCTCAAGATCTGGTGATCTTATGATTTCAAGATCTCAAGATCTTATGATCTTAAGACCTCATGATCTCAAGATCTCAAGATCTCAAGATCTTTAGATCTCAAGATGTCATGAGCTCAAGATCTCACGGTTTCATGATCTAAAGATCTCTTTGATCTCAAGATCTCAAGATCTCATGATTTCAAGATCTCAAGATCTCATGAGCTCAAGATCTCATGATCTTGAAATCTCATGATCTCTAAATCGATTATTATTGGCCAATTAAAAGTCTTGAATACACAGAAATCTCTGCCAATAATTATTTGCTTCGTTTTGCTGCTTTCTTTTTCAAGTAGTAGATTCCGTGTATTCAAAGAATTTTTAAATCGATTTGTTTATTTTTATTGCTTTTTTTTCATTTTAGTTTTTTGAAAATAATTTTTATACGTAAATATAAATATAAATGTATGTATACTTACGCTAAGGGAAAATATGGTGGTAATGTATAAGCGTCCATAATTTATGATTGTAATGTAAATGGCAAATTTATTGAATTCGTTGAATTTGAATCGAGCCCTGAATGAAAAAAAAATGTTGCTTACGTTTCATATGTTGCTGCAATTGTTACATAAACTGCTGAAATAAAATGTGAAATAGTAAAAGAAAACGATAGATATCCTTTTAGATGAATTTCAATGCTAACGCTGTTTATTTAAAACTCTTAGATCTTTTTCAATCACACGATCAGTCAGTTTTGTTAATAAAAATATGTTTTGCCGGCGGCAATAAATAAATTTTTATAATTTAAATATGAACGCAATGACAAAATAATGATTTAAAAAAAAAAAAAAAAACAACAACAAGAAAAACGACAAGAAAGATACAAAAAAAAAACGAATAGCGAAGAGTCGAGGAAGATGATAGAAAGCAATTAAAACAAAACTAACTTGAAGGAATTTTGAATTTTCCTTTAAAATTTCTTTCAAATTTAAAAAAAAAAAATTTTTATTTTTTTTTTTTGATAGCGTTTTCCAGCGTTGCTTTTACTTCTCTCTTCCCTTCTCTCCGCTAAAAATTTTCCAACGCCCTACCCCCTCCTAAAAACAACACACACCAAACTAAGTTGTTTCCTTTTCGTGTTTTTTTAAATTTCGTTTTTTTACCTTTTTCTACTGTTTTTCGGTTTTTCTATTGTTGTTTTCTTTTTGTTGTTTGGATTTTTTTTTTAATTTCTTTTAAGCACTCAATTAATTAAGTTGTTGCACTCACAATTTATCATCTATAAATTAATTATATGCGTCTGCATAGATTTCTTAGATTTTTTATATGCGTTATTTATGCATTAATTAATTTTTAATTAAAGTTTAAAGTTATTGTTGTTGTGCGTGTTGTTGTTATTGTGCGTGTTGTTGCTCTTCTAGTTACTTTAATTATTATTATTATTTTTTCTAGTTAGTTTATTTCTTTCGTTTCTTTTATAAAGTGCGCATGTTCTTTACTTCTTGTTCTACTTCTTCTTCTTCCTCTTTTTATTGTTTTTTTTTTTAATTTTTTTTTTTTTGTTTTACTATAAATGAAACAAGATCAGATTTATTTGTTCAAATTTCATGATGAAATAACAAAAAGAAAATCATTTAGAATTTTTAATGGCTTTAAATATTTTGCGATTTCATTTATATTTGACTAATTTTTTTTTTGTTTCTTTTTTGTTTTTTTTTTTTTTGTGTTCTCTTTTAGTAACACGCTCAATTCTAAAGAAAATTTGGAAATTCAAAAAGAAAATGTGAAAGTTAAAGATTGAACTTTCAAATTCTCAAATTTTAAAATTTTCAAATTTAAGTAAAATATTTTTAGGATTTTTTTTTCGTCAAATTTTTTTCCGTATTTATTTATTTCTCTTGTGTTTTTCGTTTCTAACTTTTTTTTTTTTAGAAAAGATTTGTTGACGCAAAAGAAGACAAGTAAATTATCAATCGATCGCCAGTAAATTACCATTAGTTTCGAACGACGATTGTCAACGATTTTTTTAGATTTTCTTCTAAATTGTTATTGGTTTTGTTTCTGTTTCTGCTTCTGTTTCTGTTTCTGCTTCTATATTTTGTTCTACTCTTTCTTTATTATTATGTTCACTCTCTTCTCTTTCTTTCTCTCTCTCTCTTCTGCTTCTTCTTGTTCATCTCTTTACATTTCTTTCTTAGTTTCCTTTTATATTTTTGCTTATTCGCTTTTTCCCCCCTTTCTTTTTTCCTTTTTATTTTATGTGAGTGTTTTTTTCCCTTCTGTTTATTTTGTTTACATCCGAGTCACCACATCTCGTGTGTATGAATAAGCGTTTTAAAGAGCAGAGAAAGTAATACTCTATGCGTTTTTGAAACAGAATATGAGTAACAAGTATGCGGCCTCTAAATATACATACATACATATGCATATATATATGTATATATGTATGTTATGTTATGGTATGCTATGTTATGCTATGTTATGTTGTGTTATGCCATGTTATGCTATATGCTAACATCTTAAGTTATATTTAAGTACTAAAAGAAATGAAATGAAGCAAGGCGCTTTAGAGAAACGAGCAAACACGTTCATATCAATGAGATGCTATGCTTTAGTTATTGTAGCTGGAGCACGCAGCAACAGCAACACCAATAGCAATAGCAATAGCAATAGCGAAAGAAGCAGCAGTAACATCATCAACACACATACAAAACTTAAAGTAATGTAAACGCAGACAAAAGCAAGAGTAACAGTAAGAAGAAGAGCATCAGTCTAACTATATGCATAATCCTAAGCAAGAGCAAGAGAAATAGCAAGAATCAAAGCATAAGTATGAGTATGAGTATGAGTATGAGTATGAGTATAAGTAATAATAAGAGTACGAGTACGAGTAAGAGTAAGAGTATGGAAAAACAAATAAAATAAGTAAATAATATCAAGTTGAAGACAATTTAACAAAGGTATACTCAAAATTATATTAATAAATCGATAATAATGTTACAACAAACGGTTTGAGACAACTATCAAGAAATATCACTTCAAGTATTGTACTAAAAAAGAAAATACATTTTAAAATTATCGAAATAGTTGCAAAAAAATATAAAGAAAAAAACAAAAATTTTTAAACGATTTTATATAAATTTCTTTGGTTGAATGTTGCATTTTGATTCCACCAAAATTGTAAACTTTTAACGATCTTCTCTTTAAAAGCAAGAAAAAACCAAAAAAAGCAAAAAATACCAAAACTTTTAAAAAAATTTTAGCTTAATTAAGTTGAGTTTGTTTAACTGAAACTTTTAAATAACATCTTTAAAAAAATGAAATCAGTCTTCACTGAAACTTTTTCTATCTAATGATTTATTAATTATTCAATCTGAACAATTGAACAATTCCATTTAGAAATCTTTGTAGGAAAATCATCTCTAATTAGATGAAATTTCAATTCAATTCAAGTGAAAATTACAAATTTCAATTTTGATCATATTGAATGTTACATACTCATCATTAAAACAAAACTTATTCTAGGTTTTTTTGTTTTTTTTTTTTTGAATGAACAAATCAAGCAAGTTGCCAGCATATTTTGTCTGTGAAATGATAAATATTATGGAAACGGAGCAGGTAGACGAACGGGTAAACTGTCAGGCAGGCAGGTTGGCAAGTAAGCTGGCAAACAGACAGACAGACAGTCAGATAGTCATGGAGGCAGGCAGGAAGGCTGGCAAGCAAGCAGCTTACAAATACAAATAAAAATAGTTCAGCACGCTTGTTGAATCTGATCGTAAAATGAATGCATTTTGTACATGTGCATAGGCACACGTGCATATATCCATACACACAAGCACACACACAATACAAACACAAAATTGAATAAAGCATTATTTGATTTTAGTTTCTTTTTTTTTATTACGCTTGGCACCGCAAAAGCCAAACAGAAAAGAAAGAAAACGAAAGAAAACGAAAGAAAACCGAAAAAGAAAAAACTTGCAAACGAAGAAAAATGATGGACAAAAAAAAGGCCGAACGAAGAAAAAAAACTGAACTCAACGGTTTGATTGTGTTTGATATGAAACGATCTCTCTATATTGATATACATAAGAAACACAAATGCAAATGTAAATGCATTTATAAATACATGTACACACACACATATGCAATTTCAAACTAATAGTGGATATATTAAGTTGTTGCAGCCCATACAAAAGAATAACTAAACAATCGAACCAAACCAAACCACACCAAACCAAGAGCAAACAAAAGCAACAACAAAAGCAAAAAAATCAAAAAAAAGGCGTAAAAAAATTGTAGCAAGAAAAAGGCATAAAGAAAAGAAATATTAAAAAAAAGAGAAAAAAAGCCATGAAGAGAAAATGCAGAAGAAGAAGGCAGAAAAATAAAATCAAGTTGAATAATAATAAAATCTGACGGTACAAGTTATATACGGACAAGTTTTATACGCACCATCTAAATATTTCATTATCATAAATGTAATTTTATTTAGGCAAATGCGATCTAATGATTGAACCACGACTGTTTCTTTTTCTCGTTTTGTCTTTTTCTCTTTTCCTCTTTCAGTTTCTGTTTCTTTTTCTTTTTTTTTACCACTGTTTTTTTATTTGGAGACTCATCTAAAATGTTAAAATTTTGTAGTAAAATCTTCAAGCATTAAATGACTTAATTAAATCTCTTGCTTTTTTCTTCTTCTATTATGCCAACGCTTCATCATTCACGCTTACAACTAACTCGCCCGAAAAAAAAACCAGGAAAATGTGTTTTTATACGTTTTTTTTCTTCTATCCAAAAAAAAAAATTTTTTTTACTTATTACGTCTTTTCTTCTTCATCTTCTTCTTTATCTAATTTCATGGCAAATGACTTAAAAGAATTTTTTCTTTTTGGGTGTATTTATGTATTTTTATTGTTTATGTAAATTTAAAAAGCATAAATTTAATAATTCTATTAGCAAAATTAATATGCAAGAATTTTCATCGATTTGATTGTTATACAAATATCATCTCTCAATTTCTATCAATAGCAAACAATTGGATTAAATTAATATACTATCAATATTATTTGTTATATATATATATATATATATATATGTATATATATGTTATGTA
Source organism: Melophagus ovinus (assembly GCA_023089585.1). NCBI lineage: Eukaryota > Metazoa > Arthropoda > Insecta > Diptera > Hippoboscidae > Melophagus > Melophagus ovinus. The sequence continues at coordinate 6,990,786 of JAKKIB010000180.1, forward strand.
TGTATATGTATGTATGTGTGTATGTATGATAAGGTAGGATCCATTAATAATGTGTATAACTCAAACCTTCAAACATAATGACTATATTAATGTTAATGTCAAAAATTACCCCTGCATAAATATATACTCACACATACACACACACATACACATGTATATATGTATATATATATATAAACATTTATATATATATATATATATATATATATATATATAAGTTATTGTGTAAAAGGTCTCACAAATCGAGCGTATCATTTCAATTTTCCATTTATTTTATGAAGGTAACGATTACAATAAAAAAAAAGAACAAAACAAAAAAAAGAAACGTTAAGTAATTGAAAAAAAAATTAATAATTTTATTATATTAATAGTAATCAAAATAATAATTTTTCAACAACTTCAGATGATTGCTTCTATTTTGTTCAATGACCAAAATTTTCCAATGGCCATATTAATCGAATATAACTTTTAAAAATTATTAAACATCTATTTATAAAATATTTTCGTGAAATTGTTTTGTAAATTGTACATTCTGAATGTCATTATAATTGCATCGGCCCATTCTTAAGTAATTAATTAATTAATTACTTTAATCAATTAATCAATCAATCAATCAGTTAATTAAGTTATTTTAATTAGAATAAAATTAAATAATTAATTAAGTTAAATAAATATATGAATTAATTATTTATTAAATTACTTTATTAATAAAGTATCTATTAATATCTTTAAATAATAAATTAAACACTTTAATCAATAATTTGTTTAGCCAAATAATCAATTAATTATATGATTAATTAATTAATTAATTATTTTAATTAATTAATTGCTTCAACAAATAAATGAATAAATATTTTCTTATAATTAATTAATTGATTAATTAATTAATTGCTAATCTAATCTAATTCATATAATTAATTAATTACATTAATTACATCGATTACTTTATTAAATAAATTTCTATATTTAATGAACTATTTAAATGCATTAATTTTATTTTAATAATTTTATTTCAATAATTAAAAGAATGATCTATGAAATTAAAAACAAAAAGTCGTTTTCTTTGTTGAACCCTTTTTTTTTTATATTAAATTGAAATTGATATGTAACACGTTTTATATAAGTTTTAATAAACTCATCAATTTGAATGCAATATACGTGTGTGTAGCTATGTGCATACACACATTTATGTATTTATATATAAATGTATTTGTATATGTTGAATATCAGTGATGACGATGACGATCATAATAATAATAATAATGATGATGATGACGATGCTGAGACTGGCGCTGTTATAATCAACTACGCTACTCCTTCGTGTACTGAGTAGAAAAAAAAAAGGTAGGAGATTGATTTAAGTATTATGGCATAAAATTGAACAAAACAACCGAAAGATATTTTATGTATACTATATATACACGTACCCACATACACACATACACACATACACACATACACACATATGCACATACACATATACAAAGAAAATTGATTTGATTGTGAATATTTGATGATCTGTTCATCTAAATGAACATGTTTATAGATCCATGTTTAGAGTGAATGTATCATGTATATATGTATGTATGTATGTATGTAGAAATTTTTTTTTTTCGTTTTTCCCTCTTTTCCTTTTTCTCGTTTTTTTGTGTTTTGTATGTAGCCTTCTTTTTGTTTCAGTTCGTTTGTTTGTTTGTTTGTTTGTAAATTTGACGATACATCTACGTGTGCTCTGCTTTATCTTCTTCTATTTTCAATATCCACACCCATTTTAATGGAAATATTATTTTTGCTGCCTAATGAAAACATCATTACAAATTGTTTTTTTGCATTTTTGCTTTTTTTCTTTAATAAAATATAAAATAAAATATAACAAGAACAACAGCAAAAAATACAAAAACGGAAAAAATGACAACAATACCAACAAAAACAAAAAGGACATGAAGAAAAAAAAACCAAAGATAATGATATAAATAACAACAAAGCAAAAGAAAACAAAAGAATAACAAAAAAAAAAAAACAGAACAGCAAAAGGAAGGAAAAAAAGTCAAAGAGAAAAATAAAACAGAAATGCAAAAAAACCATAAGACGCTAGATAATGTATAATGTGTATGGATGTAAGTATGCATATATGTATGTTTGTGTGTGCATGTGAGTTTGTATGTTTTTTAAAATCTACTACTATCACACGTTACCACCAGCCATTAAGTGTTAATTTAGCGTAAGATTGTTTACAGCTTGTCTGTTCACTCTCTTATAAATTAAGAGTTGTGCAGTTAAATTTTACTTCTCAATCTCACTCTCTCTCTCTCTCTCTCTCTTTATTGCTCTCTTTACACATCTATATATATAAATTGATATACATGATTAAGATATCTATTTAAAAAAAAAGCATAAGCGTTGTATAGTTTAAGAAGATATTAAATTCTTAAGAACACTTTTCTGCTCTTAAATGAAATGAAATAAAATAAAAGGAAAGGAGATAAAATGAAATGAAATGAAATGAAATGAAGTCCAATTGATGACAATTACGAACTTTTGCCATTTGATTATATATAAAATTCAGATAGAAATCTGATATGAAACTATCTAACTGGGTTTAATGACTTTCCCTTACTTACTGTTTCGATTTCATCTAGGCTTGTGAATCGTAATAAATCGATTGGCAGTAATTTAATTTTATTAATTGAACGGTTTAAAATTTTCAATTTAGTATGATTATTGAAATATTTTTTACCGTTATATTCAACCCATGATTATTTATTTTTTGATTATATTGAATGCCATCATAATAATTAAAATTTATACAATGCCTCAAAAATATTTGCTTATCATGCGTCATAAATGTAAAAGTTAAATTAAAAAAATTCTATTGATCATATTTTTATTAAAATATCATATTTAAAGATCAAGACTGTTCCAAGTTAGAGATAATATTTAATGTTGTAGCCAAAGATCATTCTCCTTCAAATTAACTGTATCCCTTAAAACGTATGAAAATGTTAAAGAGCCACGGAATATCTAAATTAGATGGAGACATTTTGTCCCCTTCAGATTCTTATTATTATTATTTGTATTAATATGGATTTGAATTTGAAGTTTTCGAGAAATGTTGCATGAAGTGAGCAATCGCTTAATAATGATATGAATTTTTATTGCAAATGCAATTTTCTAACTTTCACAATTAATTGTAATTGTTTAGATATTTCATGACTTATGAATGTTTCAATTATAAAATTCTAATTAATTATTTTGAAATTCATACATTTCTAAATAAAAATTTATATATATTTATAAATTCCATTCGAATTGATCTGGATTGGATGACATAAAGTATCAAATACAAAGTATAAAACATGTTCGCAGCCATTCACTTATCGATGCATGCTTTATGCATTTCAGTTTGAACATGATTGAGTTGCAAACGGAGTTCAAACATAATGATATTTTATAAAAACTATAATACAAAGTCGATCGTACACTTACTTTACTTTGCTTTAAAATGTAAAATGATGAGAATTTGTTAGAGTGTAAAATATTTCAAAATTTTTCGAATGACAAAATGAAAAATGAGGGACAACATGAATTAAAAATGATATAAAAATTTTGATCAAACCATTTTCTAAAACTGTAAATGTGTTTTCATTTATTAATGTTTAGTTTAAAGTAAATTTAGTTTATAAATTTTGTAAAAGTATCATAGAAATTTCATTAAAATTTTATTGAAATTGTATTAAAACTTTTATGAAGTTTATTTTTTGGAAATTGTTTGGATATTTTTTGAAATTTTTGGGAAATTTTTTGAAAATTATTTGAAAATTATTTAAAAATTTTTTGAAAATTACTTGGAAATTATTTGATTATTTTTTGGAAATTATTTGAGTATTTTTTGGAAGTTATTTGGATATTTTTCGAAAATATTTTGGAAATCTTTTTAATATTTGCTTTAAATTTTTTGGAAATTATTTGATTATTTTTTGGAAATTATATGAATATTTTTTGGAAGATATTTGGATAATTTTCGAAAATGTTTTGGAAATCTTTTTGATATTTGCTTGAAATTTTTTGGAAATAATTTGGAAATTTTTTAGAAATTGTTTGAAAATTCTTTGAAAATTTTTTGATAATTTTTTAAAAATTATGTGATAATTTTTTGAAAATAAATTGAGAATTATTTGAAAATTTTTTGAAAATTACTTGAAAATCATTTGAAAATTTTTTGATAATTTTTTTGAAAATTATTTGAATGTAATATGAAAAATATTTGCAAAATATTTGAATGTTTTTTGGAAGTTATTTAGATATTTTTCGAAAATCTTTTGGAAATATTTCTACTATTTGTTTGAAATTTTTTGGAAATAATTGGGAAATTTTTTACAAATTATTTGAAAATTCTTTGAAAATTATTTGAATATTTTTGGAAGTTAGTTAGATATATTTCGAAAATCTTTTTGATATTTGTGTGAAGATTTTTGGAAATAATTTGGAAATCTTTTAAATATTATTTGAAAATTATGCGATAATTTTTTGAAAATTATTTGATAATTTTTTAAAAATTTTGTGAAAATTATTTGAAAATTTTTTGAATATTTTTTTTTTTTGAGATTTTTTGGAAATCATTTGGAAATTTTTTAGAAATTATTTGAAAATTTTTTAAATATCTTTTTGAAGATTATTTGGAAATTTTTTGCTGTGATTTTTGTAAGAATTGTGATGTTAAGGATAAGATCTTATGCTACAAACAAAAATTCTTTACTTAATAGCCTTTCAAGTATTAATTGTCTTATTTTAGTATAATTATAAAATTAAAAATATTAACGTAAAATAAGGATGAAGTGAAGTGATACAAAATTGATTTATATTAAAAGAAAAGGAGGAATTAAAAAAAATGCGTACATTACAGAAGCGTTAATTACAAAAATAAAACAAAAAGAAAAACAAAAAACAAGAAGTAAACACTTGAAAAGACTTGCCACTTCTATACTTGTCCTTTTTGTTATGTAAAGGTTTTCTTTGTTGTGTGCGTTTTTTTTTTTTTTGGTTTTTTCTTTGTTTTTTTTTCCTTTTTTGCAAATCGCAAGACCATATAAACACATTCTATTTTTAAAGAATATAAATGGTACTTTTCAATAACTTCATTCACAATGCAGCAGACAACAACAAGCAAATCAGAACGAAAGAGTACAGTTATGTGTTTAAATCGTATAATAAAATAGAACGGTAAATATTTACATAAGTTGCAGAATAAACATTATACATATATGTATGTATACGGGAATGTGTGTGTGCATATGTGTGTATATGTGCATATGGGCATATGTGCATATGTGTGCATATGTGTGCATGTGTGTATGTACTATTTACTGAGACTAAATGAATGGCGTAAAAAGCGGAAGTTGCCGCTTAAAAATTTTTGTTCCCTTTAAAAATCATTATTATTATTATTATTATTAAAATTTATATATGAATTTATATATATACATATATATATGTATATATATATATACATTAATTATTGTTACAGGTCTTAATTTTTATTCAAGGAAATTGATCATAATTTATTTTGAAATATTGACTGTTAAAGCATTAAATGTTGATCGTACCAAATAACTTAAGATAACTTCTCTGAAAGATGATGCAATGACATTTCTCAAGTCATATAATTTATGCTTCATAAAAGTTACCTGAGCCATTTGATTCCATTGGGAAAATCATGTTATTTCAATTCTTTTTACTCTCTTTCTAAAGAATCTTCCAACAATATTTCCGCATTTTTCAATAAATTTTACAATTTATATTTGCTGACAATTTACAAATATGCTATTTAGATAACTCGATTAACTGTATCGAACAAAACTTCTTTTAATATGATCTAAAGAAGAGAAAAATTCTTTGAAATGATGCATTTTTAATGAATGTAATAGAAAGGAGGTCTTCTAACTATAAAATAGAAAAGAAAGGATCAGTAAAAAATCATATTTGGCTGGGGCCAAATTTTTGGTTATCCATACCCAAACTTATGACATAATGAAACTCAGACTGTTTCATTTTTTGAGTAATAAATGAAAAACCTAAACATATAAAAGTGAAATTTTCGTATTATATAATTTCTTGTAGGCGTGGCCGATTTACATGATTTTTGAAGAGACATTTTAAACTAGTTGCCATGTTGCTTGTACAAAATTTCAGTTTTCTATTTTTTGTTATTTGTCAGTAATGAGCAAAAAGGCACAGAAGTTTTACCCTTAAAAAAAAAAAAAACAAAAAATGGTGGTGGTCTTACTTAACGCTGCAATGTGGGCGTGTTAATTTTTAATATAAATCTATCTGAAAAAGCTTTCAAAGTTCCTACCAAACTTGGAATTGAAACACAAACGGTCAGACAGACAGAGATATCTAAATCGATTCAATGATGGGTGAAAAAGCGGTGGGGGGCCGACTCTTAAACTCATTTACTCTTCACTACTTTGTCAAATGTGAATAAAAAGTCGAATAAGTAAATTACAAGTAAAAAAAGTTTACAAAAATTGTGAGTTTAAAATTATTTGAAAATTTCGTTCAAAAAATGGAACGATCTATACCAAATATAAAATACAAGGTCAGATCAATTTTCGAGAATATATATTTGATGAGGTTTCTTTAGAAAAAAGCTTTATATGGGAAGTGGCCATAAAAATAGACCGATCTCTAATAAATTTTGTACACATTTTTCAACATATTTTATAATTTTTGTAAAAATGTATTGAACGTTTTTTCGTAAAAGACATTTAATCAATTCAATGATTGTAAAAATGATACAATTTTAAATATATTCCAGAGGTTGCATCTCTGGTCCAAAATATATCTATGTTCTAAATTTCATTAAAATAAATCAAAAATTGCCAGTTGCAGCTTAATAATAGACGGACGGGTAAACAGGCGGATAGATATGTATAAATTGATGCTTCTAAAGCTATCGGTATAATAAAATATGGGTCCATCTAAATTTCTTCTGAACGTTACAAATATCTAAACAAATTTATAATAATCTGAAGCTACAGGGCATGAAAATACCTCAACCTGACTGCTATTGCTACTATTACTGTTGCTGCTGCTATTGCTGATGCTGCTGCTACAATTGTTGTTGTTGTTGTTGTTGCTGCTGTTGCTGTTGTTGTTGTTTTTATTACTATAACTATTATTATTATTATTATTATTATTATTATTATTATTATTATTATTATTATTATTATTATTATTATTGCTGTTGTTGTTGTTGTTGTTGTTGTTAATGTTTTTTTAACTAAATTTATTAATAAATAAATAAATAAATAAATTCTTATTATTATTATTATTATTATTATTTATGATTATAGTTATTTCTGTACAATAACAACATGATAATCAGACGTATCGTTCTAAAGGCCTTATAAAGAATTCCCCTACAACACAAATTTGCTTCTTTTTTTTTTTTTCTATTTATCTATTTTTTGTACTTTTTACAAAAAATAAGTTCATGTGAAATTAGAAATGAAAGGAAAACATAAAAAAACATATATGAAAAAATGTCAAAAGCAAATTTCATTTAATTCATGTACATTAAATCAATTGAAATCAACTAAAATTTTGTATGTTGAAGATTTTGATAAAAATAGTCAGTAGTTAACCGTGTGTACGGTTTAGCAGTTAAAGAGCGCTACATAAAATAGAAAAAAAAAAAGAAAAACAAAAATATTACGCTAAAATTATTATCCTGTCTTGTAATTATTGTTGTAATTGTTGTATATACGAAATATCTGATTTAAATTAAATACAAATAAATAAAATATTTATATGAAAATGGCATATAAAATTTTTTTAAAAATATTTAAACTAAGCGTTATAGATAGAAGAGAAATGAATGGAAGGAAGGGCAGATGCCCTTCAAAATTAGAATCCATTTAATATAATGAACATGTATCAATTAAATCTATTAATCTGTTAAATATGGCATTCTGATATCGATCGTAAATTTCTCACACAAAAAACAAAAATTTTCAAGCCCATTGAAATTTTTATGTTGCAGGGTTTGCTCAATATCAGTCCGTATATTCTTTCATATATTTTGATACATTTCTGTTAGACAGTTTTCCAGTTGTCCAGTTTTTTAATCGTTTGGCAATTTACTTTTTTTTTTTTTTTAAGATCGATTGTCTATTGTATAACTCTTTAAGGAAATAGTAGTCTTTGTTTGATAATGATGTTTAATTTATTTTTTTAAGGACTCGTACAAAATTATTAGATTAAAATAGATGAACGATTGATCTATTCTGGTATTTGATTCACTTTGGAATCTTGGTTACAGAGTCGTTTTTAGTGGAGGTCTCGAAATATATTTCATAAAAGAGAAAAATAAAATAAAATTGGAGTTTACAGAGGATGCTGTATAAGGTATATATATTAAAAAGAAGTAAGAACTTTACAGTCGGTTGTAGTCGACTTTTAAATACTGTACATCATTTGGTCTATAATGATAAGGAATTCAAATAGAAGACTTACAAGTCAACAAAGTAAAAAACTGTAAATTTTAAAAATTATTTGAATGGTTTTTTATATTGTAGAAGGTTCAAAAAATGGACCGATCTGAACTAAATTTGTTATATATATTTTTAATGTCAAAGGGAAACTTAATGTTAATGTTAACTTCCATTAAAATATATTCACAATTGTAAGTTTTGTCCATATAATAACTTTTTTTCAAAAAAGCATTATACGGGAAAAAGCCGTACAAGTGGATCGCTTTGGATAAATTTGGTATAGATATGTTTTTCATGTCAAATAAATACACAACGCCAATTTTTGTTAAAATATTTTTAAAATTATAACTTCCATCCCTATAACGACCTTTTTTAAGGAGAAGCTTTGTATGGGGCATGGTTGTAAAAATGGCCGAATTTTACCTATTTTCAAAATGGTTTGCCTTTAAAGCAAAACTAACCTATATACCAAATTTTATTTAAATAATTTAAAAATTGCGATGTGTAGATAAATAAAAACCAGACAAACAGAAATATGGACGGATGGATGGACAAAGGAACGGGCGGGCTTTAATCGGTTCAACTCCTTTTGGGTATTACAAACATCTGCATAAACTTGTATTACTCTGTACCACAAATGCTGCAGGGTACAATGATCTTATACATTTTAGTTTAAAATAGTTTTTTTTTTTTTTAAATACTTATATATTTAATGTATATCAAAAATTCATACAAGATTCCACTAAATATCCGGTAATACCTATAAATAAGAAAGTATATATATAGAGTTAAAGTTTGGCATACGAATTCCGAAATTGTAAGGAGACATGTCCAAAAACATAACAGCAACAAAAAGTATTACTAGCAAAATACCTGATGGTGATAATGATGGTGGTGGTGGTGGTGGTAGTGGTGGTGGTGGTGGTGGTGGTGATGGCGACGCAATTCGAAATTTAGAAGATACCAGTTATTCATGTCACACAACTAGCCCCTTAAGTAGTCGGCATCAAAACTTAGAAATGGATACAATTTTGCATAAACAAACGACAACATCAACGGCAGTGAATGAAGAATCAACAGCTAACAAGGTTTGTACATGTATCCCAAAGAATAATTTATGAAAATTTCAAACTATCCATTAAGATTTGATAGGTTTATACGCATAAACGAAATTTTATTATTATTATTATGCTTATTGAAGGGACACTATTTCTTTTAGAAAAAATTTTTATATGACTTTAAATAAATATGAATAATGAAAATTCTTATCCTTAATCATTTACGTTTGTATTAGAAGCAGAAGCGTAAATTTTCATATAATTTTGACTTGAATGTAAACTAAAATTGAACTCATCTAATTTTAAGAAAATTGGGCAAAACATTAAAAGCAAAAAAGGTATAAGTAAAAAAATTATATTTATCTGGGATCAAATCTTGAATACCCAACACCCATATATCATGATATTACGACTCAGAGCCTATTTCAGTTTTTCATAAATATATTTATCTCAGTTTATGTTGCATTGTGGGCATGTCCTTTGACGCTATTACACTCATTTTCAATATAAACCTGCCTAAGAGATGGGTCAATGTCCCTCCCAAATTTAAGAACGATATCTCCCATTTTGTGATCAGAAAAATGTTTAAAACACACAAACATACAGCCAGACATGTCTAAATCGATTTAGAATTCTAGTAGTTTATAGAATATCGGATGCTTTCTTTTGGATATTACAAACATAATGACAAAATGAATAAACCATTAAAATTTGGATGATGGATATAAGAATCATACCTTTTTGGATAGATTTTGGTTAATGGATACTGAATCCGGTTCAATTTAGATTCAATATACACAACATTTAATTGCTTAAATATAATTTCTTATAATAGCAAAGTATAATACTATTAAATGAGCGTGGCTCATGGTCATCCAAATTAGATTTCATTTTATCTGTTGTTGGGTTAGCCATCGGCCTTGGTAACGTTTGGCGTTTCCCGTATCTTTGTTATAAAAATGGTGGTGGTGCTTTTTTGGTACCATACTTTTTAACATTAATATTGGCTGGTATACCAATGTTCCTAATGGAATTGGCTCTCGGTCAAATGTTAACTATAGGAGGTTTAGGTGTTTTCAAAATTGCACCAATATTTAAGGGTATTGGTTATGCAGCTGCTGTTATGTCATGTTGGATGAATATCTATTATATTGTTATATTGGCCTGGGCCGTCTTTTATTTTTTCATGTCAATGCGTTCCGGTAAGTTAAATAAACGTTTCTAAAATTTTGATTATATAGAATTATTTATATTTATATTTATATTTATATTTATAAATAACTAATAAAAAAAAAAAAACTTTATTAAAGATGTTCCATGGAGATCTTGCAATAACTATTGGAATACAAATAATTGTGTTAATCCATATGCACGTAAAGATCTTTTATGTTGGGATGATATGATTAATAAGACAACGACAAAGATTTGCTCATTGGCAACGGCAAATATAAGTTCATCAGAATTAACTGATCCAGTTAAAGAATTTTGGGATCGACGTGTCCTACAAATATCATCTGGTATTGAGGATATTGGTAATATACGTTACGAATTGGCTGGTACATTGTTACTCGTTTGGATAGTTTGTTATTTTTGTATATGGAAGGGCGTCAAATGGACTGGCAAAGTAGTTTATTTCACGGCCTTATTTCCATATGTCTTGTTAACTATACTTCTCATACGTGGCATTACATTACCCGGTGCTTTAGAAGGCATCAAATTTTATATAATACCAAATTTTAGCAAATTAACGGAACCAGAGGTAACTATACACATACATACATACATCCATACATATACATACATATACATACATATACATACATACATATATATATATATATATATATATATATATATATATGTACACAGATATAAATGTGAAAGCATAATACCAATTTTGAATTCCATTCGAATAGTTTAAGGAAACCAAGCATTTTATTTATTTATTTATTTATTTTTTTTTTTGTGAAAACCATTTCAACTCTGTTTACTTTTCTTCTGCTGGATTTTTCCTTGATTATCCAATTTATTGTTGATATTGTTGTTTCAGGTATGGATCGATGCCGTTACACAAATATTCTTTTCATATGGTTTGGGTTTAGGCACTTTAGTGGCCTTGGGCAGTTATAATAAATTTACTAATAATGTTTACAAGTAAGATGCCTAAATTATCGATTAAAAAATCCTGTAATATTTTGAAAAATCGATGTAAATTTTTAGAGATGCCTTAATTGTATGTACAGTGAATTCATCAACGAGCATGTTTGCTGGTTTTGTGATATTTTCTGTAGTTGGATTTATGGCGCATGAACAACAAAGACCTATATCTCAAGTAGCAGCTTCAGGGCCGGGCCTGGCATTTTTAGTATATCCATCAGCTGTATTACAATTACCTGGAGCACCGTTATGGTCATGCCTATTTTTTTTCATGCTATTACTAATCGGCTTAGATTCACAATTTTGTACTATGGAAGGTTTCATAACCGCCATAATCGATGAGTGGCCACAACTCTTACGCAAACGTAAAGAAATTTTCATAGCCATCGTTTGTGTATTAAGCTATATGGTCGGCTTATCCTGCATATCACAGGTTAATAATATCACAAATAATTCAAAATGGGAGTACTGTTAATTCCTACAGAACAATCTACCAATTTTCTATTTCTATCTATATTCCACTTTGTATTGATATCACTTTTGTCCATCTGTATGTATGTCTATCTGTCTGTCTGTCTGTCCGTCTGTCCGTCTGTCTGTCTGTTTCTCTGGCAGCCTGTCCATATACAAATTGTCACTTTTTGGAAATTATTGTTTAGAGATGAAATTTGAAAATATTCAGACATGTTCAGACATGTTCAGACATGATCTACAAATACTGTTGACGTGGACATTGATTTGGCTGCCATGGATATAATTTTTGTACATGTATTGTTATTTGTATTGATTTTTTTTTTTTTAGGGCGGCATGTACGTCTTCCAAATTTTAGATTCGTATGCCGTTAGCGGTTACTGTTTATTGTGGTTAATATTCTTTGAATGTATATCAATATCATGGTGTTATGGCGTTAATCGTTTCTATGATGGTATTAAGGATATGATTGGCTATTATCCTATAGGCTGGTGGAAATTCTGTTGGTGCGTTACTACACCATTAATATGTGTGGTAAAGTAACTATATAAACCCTTTTTAAATAGTACACATTTTTAATTGTTAATTTTTATTTATTCATTTACCTTTAGGGCGTATTCTTCTTTAATTTATTACAATTTACACCCATTAAGTATTTAAATTATAGTTACCCATGGTGGGCACATGCCTTTGGCATTTTTACAGCTTTATCGTCCATGCTTTATATACCAGCATACATGTTTTGGCTTTGGAGGCGGACACCTGGTGATATACAAACCGTAAGTGTATCCATCATATTAAAAAAAAAAACTGCAAATAAATCTAGAAAACCGTTTGATCGAACTATAATATTTCAAATGAGAGAATAACCTAACATGTCCTTGGTTCTTAGTGTGATCTCTTAAATTAGCCTGGGCAACATCACCAATAAATAATTTAAGTATTTTTGGTTAGTAAGGTAAGGCCTTACACGGGCCAAACATGTCTCTTCCATAGACCTTAGAGAGACCTTACATGGGTCTTATATGAGCCTTACATAGATCTAAGGCATGAGCCGTGCAAGGCCCACAGAAGACCTTACTTAAATTTTTACAGGGGCCTTAAAGGGCCCAATCTAATTCTACACGGATCATACATAGACTTTACATAGATCTTACATGGACCTCACTTGGGCTTTTTATAGGTATTATTTACTCATCACATCCGTTCGAGACTCCAATTAAAATTTTTTACAAAAATTGCATTATAAAATTCAAAAATGTATCGGTCTCATTTCTAATATTCTTGATTTTTTTCATTGTACCATTTAGAAAATTAGTAAAATTGTACGAATCGATGAAGATGTAAAAGCGTTACGAGAGAAAATGTTGCATGAAGCAACCAAACGGGATGAACTTTAATGGGCAATGGAGCAACCTGCTTGCTTTGTTTGCTTTTCCTTTTCTGTCTTGCTTCTTAAGTTGCTTTTGTTTTATTTTATTTTATTTTTTGTTTTTGTTAGGTTGGTTTTTTTTTATATAAAACTGATTCATGTTAAACCTAATTTAGTCCATTTTATAGTATTTTCTCCTTACACTTCGTAGTACGCTCTGTTTGGCTTAATATTTAAGAAAGTGTTTTATACATTTATATACAAATAAATATATATATATATATATATATATATGTATATGTATATGTATATATATATGTATATGTATATGTATATGTATATGTATATGTATATGTATATGTATATGTATATGTATATATGTACAATGTATAGTTTAAATTATTACTCATAATATTCATTGCATCCATCCATCCACCTAGGAAGGAATGAAGAGACGGAGATAGAAGACTTCGATCTGTAACCACAATAAAATAATCTGAAAAATAACTGCCTTTGTTAAAAAAATATAAAAGAAAACGTTAACGCCAAAGAACAATATGGAAGAAATTTTGAAAAATGTCCATTTCTAATCAAAGAAAGCAAAATTTCTAATGAGAATTTTTATGAAAGGATTTTAGGCTAATTAAATTCAATCGTATTGCCCGATCCAATTCTAAACTTGTGACAACATTATTTTTGATTTTTCTAATTAATTTTTTGTAAATTTATTTGATCACGAGGGCCGCTAAAAGTCTTGGAATGGGGACATATTAATAAGAAAATTAAGATTATGCTAATTTGGTAAAACTTTTATAGAGTTTCCAAAATAACGCCAAAAATTTCCTAAGCTTCATAAAATGTTAATATAAATGTAACGAAAAATTTCGACAGACCATTGACCATTGACTCATATTTATCTGATCGCAGATCTATTTCTAATCGAATATTTATTACAATGCAACGATATTTAGCTAATCTAAATAATTATAAGAGAATTCCTAAGCATACAAATTTATCTTTCTTATGATACACATTTTTTTAAGGGTATTTCGACATTCTGTAATGAATGAATTCCCTGAAATTTGAAAGTAGATATCACTTTGTAAATTATTTCTTATATTTCATTATTAATGTTAAAAAATGTTATTCAAATATCATGCTTAAAATGGCACTTAATGTACACATTTCTTAAGATATTAAGATAAGATGCTAAGAAGAAGTTTGGCTCAATTTACGTATTAAAAAAACGAAAAGAAAAGAAAAAATAAAATAAAACAAAAAAAAATTACATAAATAATAAATAGAAGAAAGTGAACTTAATTATACAAATAATAATAATTATTATACAAATATAATAATAATGTTGATTTTATTTAAAAAAATGTATTTTAAGTTTTTTTTTTTTGCCCTAGAAAATAAGATTCAGGATGGTCATTAGAAGCCCTCACTTAAATATCCATCGTCGTAAAACATTTTGTTTAAGATAATTCTGTGGTGAATTCATTAACAGTACTTGCAAACTTAAAAAAGGAAGCGAAACTGTAAAGAATTGAAAATGATTGGAAAAACTTTTAAAAAATTGCTCAAATTCATCTAAATTTTATATATTTATATTGTTAGTATATCAAAATTATAAGATGATGCCAATTTTATATAAAAAATTTAAAAGAAATTGTATAAAATTTTTCTGAAAAATGACATTTGTTTTACAGGACAGGACAAATCAAATAATCGTTGTAATCTTGGAGTCGAAATATTTGTTTTTATCAAAACATTTCATAAGAATATTTTTAAAATAACGATGTGACGTTTTTGAAGTGGTTTCAACTTTTCAAACCAATATAGAATGTGTTTGAGGGTTAAAAATTATTGCTTAAAAATTACACCTAACCATTATGTTATGGTTTTTGTTTGTATATTCTCAATATTTTTAATATTTATGGCATACTTTAAGGTAAATAAGAATACCCATCTCAATATATGTGAAATTAATATTGAGAAAGGCTTTAAATTTGCAGTGCCCTCTATTTTTGATAAAAAGAAATTATGTTTTGTTTTATAAACTTCTTCATCAATTGATATTTCGGTGTGCAAATTACACTGAAATGAGAAGCGTATTATTTTTAATGAATGGCAACACTTGTCATAAAAGAAAAACAAACCGTATTTTTACTGTTCGTTACTCGTTACTGCGTTAATTCAATTTTAATTGTTTGCTGTTCTTTTTTGTTTTTCTCGTGATTGTATGCAATTTGTTATAAGTTCAACTTAAAGAAGGAAATGCAATTTATTATGCTTCTCTTTCTTTTCTTTGAATATTGTTGCCCAAAAACTACAGATTACTGAGAAGAGAGTTTGTTAAAAAAAACTAAAAAAATAAGACTGAAAGTTTTATGCGAAATGATTAATAATAATTAACAACTATTAATAAATAATAATTAATTGGCGTAGAATATAATATCTCATTTTATTTATTTATTAATTTCGAGAAGAGTCAGGCTATAGTTTTTTTGTACCTATTGTCATCTCTGTCAAGGTTTTGTGATGTAGTGACGTTTTGGATTTTTTTTTTTAGTTGTTTTTCGCTTCATGTTTTTTTTTTTCGGTATTTTTAGTTTTTCTAAACTACTTGGATCAATTTTAGAAATGAAATGAGAGTTCAGATTGTGCAGTTTGTGATATTTGTGAATTTTTAAGAAAGAATTCATCGCAATAATTCGTTTAATAAAAAAAAAAATGATAGCATAAACTGTAAATAATAGAAAAATCTTTAACATACATGCTACATGCACACACACACTTCCAAAGATGTTATATATATAGATTGCTTTAATTGACTTAACTCATTAAGTTTACCTGAAATCATAATACTCGGCTGTAGATTTATCAATATATACATCTATAGCATTCATCTTCAACTTCAATTAAACCAAAATAAAAAAAAAAAGCAAAAAACCAAAATGTATGATGTATGTATGTGCGTGTAAAGTAACCATTTAATTACAATACTTTTCACTTTGGTTTTGTGTTTTATTCATATGTGGATTCATTTACAAAATCAAGAAAAAAGGAAAAACAGCAGAGAAAAATAAACACCAGAAGTTTTTGTTAGAAAGTTTTGTAAGTTTGCGTGTGTGCGAGTGTGTATATAATTTGTATAATTGTGGTGCTAACAATCCAAATATCATTCATCTTATTCTCTGATATTTACAAAATTTTATTGCTACTTTTTAATGTGAGATTTTAACATACATTTGTTATTCAATTAATTTAAAAAAAAAAAACAAAACAAAAAGAAAGGAAAAGTCAAAAACATTAAAGCAGTACTAAGAGTAAATAAAATTGAAGAATAATAGAAAATCTTCTAAAGGTGCGGTTCATAAATTGTGTTATATAATTAATCCATTCCATTCCATTTTGTTCCACATCATTTTGTTCCATTCCATTTCATTACTCCGTTCCGTAGGAAAATTAACAGCCAACTTTTAATTATCTGCCTCCATTGATTGATTATATTTATGTTGTGACGTTACTTAATTTCGTTAATTTAATTTTCGGTAATTAAATACAAATTTATTAATTAAGTACACATGTTATTGTTCCATTGCATCATCATTGCATATCATATTAAGCAAAATTCTCTAATAAAATTTCATCGATTTAGTTATGAGATAAAATTTTCAAAAATTTTTAAAACAAAATTTACCCAAAATTTCAAATTACTATCTAATTATTATGCAGAAAGAGTTATGGGTATTGAAGATCACTTGCATGGTAGCAGACTTTCAAAATGGACACTGATATGCCATTTAGGCCTATTTTACATTTAATTTAATTTTTTTATTTTTTTGGATGAGTTTTACCAAATGCAATTTATAGAATTTTTGTCAGTGTTTAGAATTGATGATTCGATATAAAATTATTGATATGAATTATAAATTAATTTTAAAGTTATCAACATTCGAACACTCGTTTTGTCATGGAGTTTTTTTTTTTTTATCATTTTTACACATTTACATTTACATTTTTCCTTTTTGTTTCTTTGTAGCTGTTGAATTGTTTTGTGTTGTTTTGAAAGGCGTTTAAAAAATTTTAAATAATAATTCACATGGATACATTTGATGTGTCTGATGAAAGCAGTTGGTACTTTGGTGCAATGTCCCGCGAAGAAGCCACAAAAGTCCTAATGGACGAAAGTGCTGGCATTTTTTTAATTAGAGATAGCAATTCCATTGCCGGGGATTATGTTTTGTGCGTACGGTATGGCCAGTATAATAATAGAAAAAAAAAAAAAAAACAGGGTACAGCATTGCAAATTGAAACTGTCTAAATAGTCGAAATTTTGATTGATAAAAGTTGTAAATGATGTTTGCTTTGCTGGATCCTCTTAACAAACATTTTATTATAATATTTACATCCTTTTTTATTTTTTGTTTTCTATTATACTTGGCGTTTTTGAAATAGAGAGGATACCAAAGTCAGCAATTATATAATTAACAAAGTGTCAAAAAATAACAAAGAATTCTATTATCGGATAGGTGATCAAAATTTTGAAAATTTGCCAAATTTATTAACATTTTATACTTTACATTATTTGGATACAACTCCATTAAGGAGGCCAGCACCAAAAAAATCTGAAGTTGTTATCACTAAATTTGATTTTGATGGTATGGTATGTTTCAAATTTTCCCGTCCATGTTTTTTGTATTGTTATGTAATAAATTGTTATTGTTATATTAAAAATTTAGTTTATTTATTATTTTATAATTTGAATTTGTCTACAATTGTACGCTATAGAATCGTAGATAATTGATCGTATTTGTTTGATGAATTTTCTCATGAAATTTTTTTCTATATTAATTAGGATCATGATGATTTGGCATTTAGACGTGGTGAAATTTTGGTTATAGTGCGTAAAGATGAGGATCAATGGTGGACGGCGAAAAATTCACGAGGAAAAATTGGACAAATACCTGTACCATATGTAGAAAAATATGATGCAACTGGCATTAATACAAAAATAAATGAACGTTCATCGGCGCTTGCGATCGATAGGCCTAGATCGATTAGACAGTTGGGGGAATGTAGTGGTGGTGTATATGTTGAAAAAGAGAGGGATCATCCACCGTTAATTGAAAAAAGCGATTTAAGTATGAATAAAAGTGATTTAAATCGTAAATTGCCAGCGTATGCTCGAGTAAAAAAGGCCCGTGTACCAAATGCATATGATAAGACGGCGTTAAAATTGGAATTAGGAGATATTATTAAAGTAATTACTACAAATTATATATTCGATGCCTTCTCTATACACATTTTGATTTCATTGAATTAGAATATAATTTTTATAATTGAATTCAGATTGCTGATCAAAATTCAAATAGATTTATACATTTGGTCGTTTTTATCTCTATTAAAAGCATTAAGCCATCAATTTGAAATTTGTCTTGTAAATTGATTTTGTGCGACCAAGATGTACACTTCTTGAATTAAAGTCACAAAAAGATATTGACTTTTTGTTTCTTTAGTGTGCAGAAATTTAACTAATTCTTAAATAAGTATATTTTTCCTTTTTTTGCCATAAAGGTCATTATTGACTGGAGAATTCAATGATTAGCTGATTTTTGTCTGAATTTTATCCTTTTTTTTCACATTTTGTACTATATTAAAATAAATGTTTAAAATATGTTTTTTAATTATAGGTCATTAAAGTGAATATTAATGGTCAATGGGAAGGTGAATTGAATGGGAAGCGCGGACACTTTCCATTTACACATGTGGAATTCGTTAATGATTTTGAAATGGAACCGATACGATCGGAACGTGAAAATAAACATGTAGATGGCCATCATATAACAAATAAAGATTGGGGCGAATAGATCAAAGTACAATACATTTATCCATTTATTGTGTAACCTATATTCTAAATTAAATATTAAAAATTAATTATTAATAAATGATACTTATGAAAAATTAAAATTCAAAACTAATCAAATGAAATAACGATTTCATTGTGTAATTTATTAAGCACAAAAAAAAATTTTTGTGCTGTGTGATGAAGCAATTTATCTAATATATCACGCCTATATAGATTCCCAGTGCGTTGTTGTATGCAATTCAACTGAGAGTTATATGTTTATACAGATTTCTACAAATAGTTTTGAAAAATTTCCAAGGCCGGACTTTTTCATGCTAAATTGTAATGCGTGCAATGAGACATGTCCCCGTCTCATTGCACGCATTACAATTTAACTAGGTGCTATCCAGATTTAGGTTTCTATTGAGCCTTAGAAAGTTTTAAAAATTTGTGTTATTTCATGTACGGGACTTCTCAATACACTTGACAAGCAATTTTTAAAATTTTTCTCATTTATTTAAAGCCGCTTTTAATGTTACACCAGGTTCTTTGCATATTCGATCTGTCTAACTATCAGAAATCGTTCCAAGTTGGTTTTCTTCTTTTTATACCCACAATGAGGATGTATTCATTATGTCATTAGGTTTATAACGACCTAGAAGGAAGCGTCGTAGATACCCTGAAGTATATATATATTTTGAATCCATACAGACATTTCTCTCCGTCTGTCTGACTGTTCGTGTGCGGTTAACGTTCTGTAGATCATAAAAAAGAAGATATCGACTCGACTATATCGATATGGAAACATTGAAAGTTCACGTACAGTATTTTTTTATAACTGTTTAGTGTTTTAGTGGTAGTTATACAAATTTTGGCCTCAGCCAAATGTAATCTCACCTAATATAATTCTCACTTGTTTTTTTTTATTTATATTCACAATCAAGCAAAAATATTTTTGAAGAAATGCTAGATAACTCTATAACTCGATAGCCGTACAAGAATAATTTATAATTTTGAATAAATGTTTTGAGTAAATTCAACTCAAAGATAAATGCTACGAAAAAGGGGCTAGAAACACTTCGAATGAGAAAAATTTTAAATTTTAAACTAAACTGTTCGATTAAACACGGCAAGAATTGCTCATAATAATTCACTCTCGGGGCGTACAAAGTTTGAAACAGAGTGATTCATATTTTATGTATTTTTCCTTAAAAAGTATTTTCCAAATCAATCAATCGAAGTATTTCATATTTCGTAAAATTTTCTTAACTTTTGTATTCATATAAATTCGTTTTACTCTACACTATTTATGGCCCATGATATTATAAGTTTGTGCAGATGTTTGTAACACTCAAAAGAAGTTGAGATAGACCTAGACTTTTGATTATACCAATCGATTAATCCGATATAAACCTATCTGTCCGTCCGTCCGTTTGTCCGCCTATATGCAAGCTACAGGCCGCACGTTGTAAAATATTTTAATGAAATTTAGTACGCACGTTTGTTTTGGTGTAAGAAGGAACCCTATTGAAAATTGTTAAAATCGGTTCATATTTTCTATCACGTCCCAGATAACATATTTCTTAAAAAAAGTCGTCATACGATAAATGTTACAGCTTTTGATACGCTTTAATGTAAGTTGGTGCTAGGTTGTATTTTAACAAAGAAACCAAATTTTGGTTTAGATCAGTCCATTTTTACGATCACTTTTAGTACAACGTTTTTTTTTTTGTTTTTCTTTAAAAAGTCATTAATTTTGAATACATTATAGAGAAAAATGGCACTAACTTTTATTTTGAGATGAAATATATTTATATCAAGTTTGTTTCAGATTGCAGTAGTAAGGTTTCAGAGTATTTAAGAGTCAACTTCGACCGACTACAAAGTTCTTACTTGTTTCTTTTTTTTTTTAATAATATTTGATGCATTAATTTAGACAGAGTCCAGAATAATACCCCTTTCCATTCCAGTTTCTTTGATGAAATAGAATTGTCGAACTTTGCAGATTTCAATTTTCAATTTACTTTGGTCTCTGTTGGGGAATATTTTAAAAACTTATACCTCTACTTCGAACTCATCCTTAATAAATTTTATTAATAACAAATGTATGTAAATTGGAATTTATATGTGTATGTAAATATATTTATATATATATATATATATATATATATGCATAATATCATACGGAAATAATAAACGCAATTACATTAAAGCAACATTTATCCACTTATGGCACTTATTCAAAGCTTTGGTACTTGAACCTCCTTTTTATAAGAGTGCTTAATATATATTTATATCTGTATATTAGGTCATATAAGAAAGTGTCAACAAATATCTTGACACAAGCAATCTCAAATTTTGGTACAAATCCAAATACGCGATTATTGATCCAAAAAAAAAAAGAAAAAAAACGCATCATTGAAATCTGTGTCAGTTTATGGCATTTTTAAAGCAGTTTGTGGCAATTTTTATAAAAAACTTTTAATTCAACATGACAAATGATCTGAAATATTTAAACAACTATAAAATATTCGTTGTACTAAAAATTAAACAAAAAAAAAAAAAAAATGTAAAAAACCTGCAAGAATATTGGCAAGCAATTTATATGGTTTATGATAAGAATTTTGTAAGCGACTGAGAGAAAATTTCGAATAGAATGATTTGCCGTTGCAAGAAAATAATGTCCAGATATATGCTACATTAAATGAAATTATGAAATTAATTGATATTAAAAATGGTAAAATTTATGCTTGAACAAAATTAAAGATTTTATTTTGATACTATTTTAATATGACCTATTTTATATATATGTATATATATTTATACAGTTGTATGTTATACATATAATACATGTGCATGTATGTGTGTGTATGCGTGTGTTTGTGTGTATGTTTTCTTATAAAAAAAAATCTTAAACGGACGAACGCACATATTTGCTCATTCATTCACTTATTCTCTGTTGTACAAATATGCAAATTAAATGCTTCTAGATTACAACCATAATTGTAACGGTAATGGTAATTGTAATAGTAACTGTAAACGTAACTGTAACTGTTATTAAAACAATAATCATAACAATGAAAAGTTTGTTGCAATTGATGATGCTCTCAAAATTGTTTGAGTAGTGTAATCCGTTTGTTTGATTACTTGTATTCGTCTGCATGTTTGTTTATCTATTTCTGTGTTTTGTGTTATTGTTTTTCCCTTGTTTTCTTTTTTTTTTTTGGTTTTTTTTTTTTTTGTTATTATTACTTTTTATTTGGGCGTTTGGTTTACCTGACTGGCTGACTAACTGACTGACTGCTTAACAGGCTCGTTTTAATTTATCCATACACATGCACACATACACACATACACACATACACACATATACACATATACACACACTAGCATGCATAACGTGGACAATTACTTCAATTACACTCGTGATATATTACAACACACTGTATCTAATCATTTGATATGGCCTTGGGCTTGCCTTTACTTTGCTTGTCTAAATGCCACATACAAACATAGCATAACATGGCATAACATAACATAACATAACATCAAATATTTGATAGATATAAAACGATGTTTGAACAAATGAATATATGAATGACTGTATGAATGGATGAATGAACGAATGGACGCATGAACGAGTGAAGAGCGAGTAAAAAACGAGTAAAGAATGAGTGAGTGAAGAATGAATGGAGAACGAGTGAAGGTTGAATTTGGTTGGGTATTAGTTTTGCACAATTAAATTTCCTAATGGTTAAAATGTACATGCACATATTTTATGGTCGAATAATTTAGATGATGATTTCAAAGTGTGAAATTATCTAATTTATTGGTATAAAGTTGCACAATTCTATTCAAATGTTGCATAATAATTTAAATACTTTTAAAGAAATTTTCAAATAACCACCGCTTTTTATTATTAACAATTATTAGTATTTATGTTACTTATAATTTATAAATCATTTGTTTTAATTATGTTAATCGTTTCAAACTTTTCGATTGGAATCATAAAAATTTTAAATAGTAATTGGCATAACTTCTCAATAACTTTGCCCATTCACTTCATTTGATTTAATGTTTAAATCATTTCAATAAATTCACTTTACATATCAATCATAATAATAACAATAATAAATTTGTAATTAATAATAAAATTTTATTATCAACATAAAGAAAAATGGAATAGAAAAATAAAATAAGGTCTAGATTATCTAGAAAATTGAATCAATTTCCAAACGATAGTAAATTAAAAATTTACTTATGAATTTATGTAGAAACTTTGCGGTACCTCCCTTATATCGAAACTTAATTAGCAGCAAATTAATATTGTTGTATTAAAATTTATCCAAATTACTTATTTGTAGTATAATTTGCTTGGATAATTTCACATATGAATTGATATCATAATTAATAAGAAACGATTAATTAATTAATTGATTAATAAATAATTTAATTATTTGATTAATTCTTGTAATTATTTAGTGCATTAATTAATTAATTTATCAATTAGTTGATTAATTAATGAATTAATTATTTGATTAATTACTTACTTACTTAATTAATTAATTAATTAATTAATTAATTAATTAATTAATTAATTTAATTTATAGATTAATTAATTAATTTCTTAAATAATTAATGAATAATTTGACTGCATGACTGACCGATGGATTTATTGATTAATTTATTGTTTACTTAATTAATAGATTGACTGATTGATTGATTGATTGATTGATTATATAGAACAAATTTTGTTATAGTAATTAATTGCCAAGATTTAAGACCTAACGAAAAGTATTTACCAGAATGTTAGAACATTGTTCAATTAGCCATATCTAATTGTGTTGGTCGATCATGGTCAAAATTACAAAAAACTTTGCCAATTGTATTATTTCAATTGGCAAATTCTTCTTTAATTACTTTCAATTACTTTCAAATATTCTTCAAAAGATAACAATTTTATATGTAAGTAAATGTTGAAAAATAATTTTGATTCAAATTTTCTGGTACTTGTTCTAATTGTTGTTGTTTTTTTTTTTATAAAATTTTTCAATTCATTTCTATTGTACAATATTTTAGTAAATAGTACCGTTTTGTACATCAAATAAACAATGAAACGTATTTATAAAAGAAATCCAATTTAAAATGAAGGCAATAAACTTTAAAGTTAAGTTGGTTTGTGAATTATAAATTCTAAATTAAATTTATATATATTCCTTATATTGATAAAACGATGAAATGATTTATGAAATTTATAAACGATTATTGCGAGGTAAAATGCGTTAATAGTTAACGCTACCACTCCTCATTATTATTATTATGATTCTTATTATTGTTTATGGCCCCATGGATACAAAATCTATTTGGCCAAATATTTCTCATGTTTATACTTTTTATCTTTTTACGCAGCTTCTTCTCCTCTATTCTCTTTTCTTCTCTTCTCTTCACGTCTCATCACTTTTCTCTTCTTCTTTTCTTGTTTTTTTGTTTTTTTTTTGTTTTTTTTTGTAAATAGTTAAATGGTTAAATGATTAAAATTGTGGGTGTACGTGTGTGTGCGCGCGCATGTATGGGTGTATATCTCATGCCATGCATATTTATATATATATATATATATATACATATTTGTGTGTGTGTGTGTGTGTGTGTGTACATTCCTTTTTTTTCCATAATATTTTATGGTTGCGTAAATTTACGCTATAACAACTCGAAACGTTTGTCTAATCTTTTATTGTATTGTACATTTCATGCATTATACACACATATATACATACAAACATATGATATTATACCGTTATATCCAACATATATATAGAGGATATAAAGAAAGAAAGGCAAATAACTGAGAATATTGTTAAAATAACTATTTGAAGTAACATGGAAAAAGGGCAAATGTACAATAATTATGACACCATTTAGAGTTTCAAAGACTGACTTTCTTAGACTGATATAACATCAAAAAGGTTTAGCATGGAAATGCCCTAAAATTGGGTACACTGTAACTTTAAAAAAATTAAAAAAATACAAAATTTAAAAATTTAAAAATTTTCATTCCATAATGAAATCGCATATATTTTAACTTTGAATTTGAATTTGAATATCATTCAATTTGATTGACCCTCTATTTATATATATATATATATTTATATATATATATATATAATTCTTTTTTCCTACATACTCTGGCAATGCCGCACAATTTTTGTGCTGCTCTATCGTGATTTACTTCAAATAGGAATTTTTGCTTATTTGTTTATTTTTTATGAATTCATTATTGTTATTGTTTTTATTGTTGCTATATATATATACATATATATGTCTATACATGTATTTATATATTTTGTATATGAATTTCATATATTTAATCTCTGCTAATATTTTTAAGTCTCTGTAAGTTTTTGATATTGCGCTTCGTTGACTTTAATGCGATTGTATGGAAATAACAAGGATAATAACAAAACGTATTAAAAAAAAAAAACAAAACAAATAAAGAAAAAATTAAAAAAAATCGAAACAAGAAACACATAAAGTAAAAACAAAAACAATAATAATAACAACAACAATAGCAAAGTAAATAACAAAAAATATTTTCATATATCTCAAAAAAAAAAAAACAAAAGGAAATAAGTAAAAAAAAAAAATTAATAAAAAAAGAAACAAGAGAATACAAGTAAAACGGTTATATACGGCTAAAGCGAATTCTTGGTTACCCACCAATCCAATTGAAGACATTAGGACATAACAATATTTAGATTGTTCAAATTTTTGAATAATCGATTGAAAAAGTAAACATATAAAAGAAATAAAAATTTCATATTATATAATTTTTCATGTAGGCGTGGTCGATTTGTACAATTTTTATATAAACATTGTACAATAACAAACTCAATATTTATACAAAATTTCATCATTCTATTTGTTGCAATTTTCATGTAATGAGCATGTTTACTTAAGAAGGTAGAGACGTTCTCAGTTTGTAATGCTCTGTGGGCTTATTTTTCGAATGATATGGCCTATTTTCAATAAAAATTAGCATGCAAAAATTTCCAAAGTTTTTGCCATATTTGAAATTTCTAACTTTGATTTGTGCGTTTAAGAGAATCTTTATCACACATGAGAACAGGCACAGAAGGAAAGACGGACAGACGGACAGACGGACATGTCTAAATCAAGTATATATTTCTTCTAAGTTGTTACAAACCTAATGATGAAATGAGTATAACCACAACTTTTGAATGATGATTATAAATATTATTACAATAAATTTATTAATAGAAACAAATAACAAGTAAATCAAATAAATAAATAAGATTGGGAAATTGAGTAAAAAATTTTCCCTCAATTAGTAAAAAGTAGAGGCGATGCTTTCTTTATTCTGTTTGATTTGATTCTTTTTCTTTCTTGTTTTTTTTTGTTTTTTTTTTTTGACAAAAAAAAAACTATTTAAAAACTTTTTTGAAAAATTTTTTTTTTGAAATCTCTTTTTCAAAAATCTTTGCTTTAAAACTAAAATATCTAACAAAATCAATAAATAAATTTTAAAGAGAATAAGCGAAACCAATAAAGCAATAAAATAATAATAAATAATAATTTTAAAATAACTAAATTGAAGAAAAAAAATTATTAAAATTTTATTAAAGTTTATTTACTCAAATAATTTAATTAACAATTAACAATTTATTTAATTAATTAAAATTATTGCAAATTTTCATCATTAATTTCGTAATTACTTTATGGGCGTAACAAAGAACAACAACAAAGGGTAAACGAAAAAATTTTTATTTATTAATAAGTTTAATTAATAAAAATTAGAAAAAAAATTTTTTTGTTGAAATTTTTACAATTTTTCATAGAATTTTTTTATGTAGGAAATTTATTCTAGAAATGTGGGCGGAATTTTTCATTTGATATCGAATACTACCAACAACAACAATAACAATAATAATAATAATGTTAATAAATTATCAAAAAAAAATACAGAAAACGGAAAAATAGAAATAAAGCCATAAAGTAAGAAGGAAATCAGGAGAGAGAAAGAGAGACAGAGAGAGAAAGAAAAGCAAAAGAAAATAAAAGGTAAAGAAAAGTTGAGAGAATTTGAAATGCGACAATCGCTTAAAGGTTGAATGCGTTGAAGCATAAAAGCATACTTTTCCGCCGTCATTTCCGCTTCAGCCTACAACTTAACTTAACTTAAAGTAGCATAGAAAATCTAAACGTTATACATATATCTGCATCTGTATATATATATATATATATATATATATATATATATATATATATATATGTGTGTGTGTGTGTATGTGTATGTATGTGTATGCATATGTGTGTGTTTATGTGTTGATTTAGTTAAGTAAGAAAGTTTTCTCCTTCACTTTTTCCCTCTATCTATCTCCCTCTATCTTGGTCTATCTGACTCTCTGTCTCTCTCTCGCTCTCTCATTCCATCTCTTTCTTGCTTGTTCTTTATTGATTCACTTTTTTCTATTTTACAACGAATTTCCCTTTTTTCTGCGATTTTCTTAATGCTTCTTCTCTTAATGCTATTTGTTATTGTTATTGTTACTGTTACTGTTACTGTTAGTGTTTGTCTTATTGTTGTCAGTCGTGTGTCCGTTTACCACGTTGTCAACCATTACAAAGCGCCCTGCTGTACAAAGCCGGAGAACTCTTTTTCAAATGCCATGTGTTGAATGACAAAAAAATGCATAAGTAAAACGAAAAAACGTGAAAAAAGAAAACGGATTTTTTTTCTTTTTTGAAAGATAAGTGAACTGTGCGTTGCAACTTTTTTTTTTCTTATACGTAGCAAACGCTTAAACCAACGTCGCCACGTGTCAATTTTTATTTAATACATATTCAGATATAGATATAAATGTAACTACTGTCTTGCCCACCCAACTACTTCCACTACATTTTTCTTTTCATCAACCATTATTCTACGTACAATACATCGTTACAGTAACACTAACTAACTAACAGTAATTGTAACTGTAACTTTAACAGTAACTATAACAGTAACTGTAACTGTAACTATAACTGTAACTATAACCGTAACTGTAATTATAACTGTAACTATAACGGTAACTATAACTGTAACTGTAACTGCAACTGCAATGGTAACTATAACGGTAACTATAACTGTAACTATAACTGTAATTTCAATTGTAACTGTAACTATAACTGTAAGTGTAACTGTAACTGTAAGTGTAACTATAACTGTAACTGTAATTGGAACTGACTGTAACTGTAACTGTAACTATAACTGTAACTTAACTAACTATAACTATAACTATAACTATAACTATAACTATAACTATAACTGTAACTATAACTATAACTGTAACTGTAATTGTAACTATAACTATAACTATAACTATAACTATAACTATAACTATAACTGTAACTATAACTATAACTGTAACTGTAATAGTAATTGTAAATGTAACAGTAAATATTTCTTTATAGTTTTTTGGACTTTTTGATTTTTGTTAGTTGACATTAACTATTCAAATACCCACCATTTACGAAATATTTTTGATAGAATTATTTATACTAATTTTCTCTTTTCCTATTTTTTTGTTTTTGATCTAGAAATTTCCAGCATGAAAAATACTTCAATTTAATGTTAAAAGAAAATCATTTTACTTTTAAGTACGATTAACCATCTACGACCAATAATTTTTTTTTGGCCATATATTTACTAAACAAAATTTCAAAAAGATGCAAAAAATTGCCACGAAATAAAAATGGAGACAAAATGGAAAACAAAAAATGAAAAACCAAAAACCAAAAACAAAAAAAAAAGTTTGTTGATTGAATAAGGGAAATGCTGCAAATTCAAAGCTTTTGTTAAACATGAACATTGGAAAACAATACAATTTTTCTAATCATTTAAAACTTTTTCTGTCAACGGCAATGTGTATCTTCCATTTTTTTTTCTCTTTTCTCTTTTTTTGATATTTGCTCTATGCGAATGAATGATTTTATTGAACCGTTCATTTGTAGATCATTATCCATATTTGAATGAAATTGATTGATAAACGCATTCTGAAAGGCCATAAGCATTTTGAATATTCATTTAGATGATTTTTCATTCATTCAAATATTTTTGCTTCAATTTCTCATCATAATTTAAAATTTTTTTTTTATTATCTCTTTTTCCTTTTTATTATTCATCTTTTAGTATACGATTTTAAAAAATTATAGAAGGTGAAGCTTGAGGTGTTTTCTTTTCGTGTACATTTATATTGAATTATTAAATAGTTATTCTGTTTATTTAATCTAATTTAATCTAAGAAAACTTCAGACACATTATTGCATTTTTATTTTTATCCTACAACCACTTATGGTAACATGTATTATGAGTATATGAGGTTGTTGGTAACATCGTCAAAAAGGAGTTGAGATAAACTCAGAATTATTTTCTGCAACGATTTAAAGATTTCGTCTCTCCGTCTGTCCATTGGTTTGCTTACCCATCTATCCGTATATTCATCTTTTCATTTGTATGTCCGTCAGTCTGCTCGTCTACTAGTCTGTCTGTCCATGTTAACATTGCAATTTGGAAATTTGATAGCGATTTCAATGAGATTTGATATTTTTAGTGTCATTTAGTTCACAGACGCTCAATGAATAATTATGGGTAAGATAAGACCATTTTTATGAACATGCTTCATATAGCAATCGGTTACGTTTTTTGAGAAATTCTCAATTTTAGAAATTTTATAACAAGAGAAAAGAAGGGAAAAAAAAGAAACATACAAAAAAAGGGCAACTAATCTTCTTCAACCATATTTCCAGGTTTCGGTTATTAAAAAGAAAATTATGTTTAAAATGATGCTACAATTGAACTCAACTTAAAAATTATTCTTTCAAATTTTTTATTAAAAATTTTCTTTAGTTAAGAAGCGGTAGCGGTAGCGGTAGCGGCGCACATAAACGAATCTTTAATTTCTATATTTTATTATTCATATATTTTGATTTCTTTTTTCCATATGAGATCATTAATTTATTATATTTATTGTTGTTGTATAAAGGCCATTTCTATTAAAGTTTCTAAATATGCAATTTCCTTTTATATATATATATATTTTTTATAATTCTTTTAGAATGATGATTATTTAATATGGCTATGATAATGTGAAAATCTGGCCAAGATGTATGCATAATTTTTTTGTAACACTTTACTTTATTAAAATATTAAAATTGAACAGATTTTTCATTTCCATCAAAATATTTGCTAGCCATAGAGAAATCTCTAAATTTTATTTCTACATAATTAAATTAATATGATTTAATTTATTTTATAAGTTTATTTCATTGCCATTATTTTAATGGCTTTAATTAATTTTAAGAGTAGTTTCAGTTATAAATTTCTTTATATAAAATGAAAATATTCAAATTTTTTGCGATTAACAAGAATTTTGTCTCAATTGATAATAATTTTGTAATATAATTTTTTATAAATAAAAATTGTACAATTGTTTGAATCAAATACACAAAACTAATCTACAATTTTTATATAAATTCATAGAAATAGTTATAGAAAAAAATCTATGCCGGGCAATGTTTGATGGTAAACGGTCAAAAAAAAAGAGGAAAGAAATTTTTCTATAGACTTATTTGGTAAACATGAAATTGGGACAGCAAATGATGTAGGGTGGCATAATACAATTTAAAATATATATATATATACATACACACACATACATGTATGTATGTATGTATGTATGTATGTATGTATAATATGATCATATTTTATGGAAAGAAATTTGCTGCTTTTGAAAAAGAGTGGTTGTTACACGTTTGTTTGCATTCTATTAATGAATGCATCCTTCACTGGCTGTTGACAGCTGAAGTTAATTGCAGATACTTGAAACGGATAAACATTCAGCTAATATATACATACATACATACATACGTAGATGCGGATAAAAAGATATTTTAAAGAATATTTCACATTTTCGTTTTTTGTTTTTTTTTTTTGATTTTTTTTTTTATAATTTAAAAAAAAAATTTTTTTTTTTTTGGTTTTCTTTTTGCCTTTAGTTTCTTGAATGGATCATCGTTATCAACAACTTTCGCCATAATTTTGAATTTGTATTAAATTTTAGGATTTAAGAACATTTGCAAAATCTTTTGTTTTCAAAGTAAATGGAATAAAAATATTGTTAGACCAAATTTAATAAATCAATAATTTATTGAAAGTATATCGTTCCGATAAATCTATAGAACTGCATTTGAATGTTTCTTTTATACAAAAAATGTTTAGATAAAAAATCAAATATACAACGAAATGACAACTTTTCTTTACACTTTTCTTTGCTCTTTTTTTTCTACCATTTTTCTTGTCACTTTATTTAATTTTCTTTTGTTTTATTTATCAATTTCTTCATTTTTATTTTAATTTCTTGATACGCTACACCGTTTGAAATCCAGGGTATTAAAAGTTAATGGAATTTGTTTTGCAAGTGGGCGAGATTTTGCATAAAAATAATTGTGGATAAGTTTGAAAAATATTTATGATTCAATCACTTCTCATAGAATGTTAAATTTTTTTTAGAAAATTTTTCAATATTTCAATGAAAATTTAATGCATTGTGATTGTTTGACATACTTAATAAGTTCTGCAATAAAATTTCATCAAGAATGGCCCAGTTTTTTAAATCATTTTTCATAAGAGATAAAAAAAGACGGTAAAAAGCCATGAAAATTTTTTACATTTTCTTTGGTTTGTAATCAGTAAAATGAAGCAAAATGATGAGTGGCACAAGAATGCAGAGTTAATCCTGAAAAACTTTTAATGGTAGTTACGAATAAACTTCTATGGAGATGGCGCCGAATTAGAATTAGCTACGATGGAGTCGGCTTAGATAAAGCCGGCTTCTAAAGTGTCCCCTCCAATAGAGCCGACAATGATAAGGTCAGATCCGAGAGTCGTCTCCGATAAAGTCAGGTCCGTTAAAATCAGTTTCGATAAAGTTGCCTCCGATAAAGTCAGCTCCGATAGAGTTGGCTTCAGTAAAGTCAGCTTCTATAGTATCGCCTCCGATAGAGTCCGTTACGATAAGGTCACGTCGGATAGAGTCGGCTCCGATAAAGTTGGCTCTAATAAAATTAGCTACGATAGAGTCAGCTTAGATAAAGCCAGCTACTATAGTGTTCCCTCCGAGAGAGTCAGCAACACTTAAGGTCAGATGCGATAGAGTCGGCTCCGGTAAAGTTAACTTCGATAAAGTCAACTTCGGTGAAGTCATCTTCGGTGAAGTCTGTTCCGATAAAGTTGGCTCCAATAAAGTTAGTTCCGTTAAAATCAGCTGCGAAGGAGTCAGCTCCGATAAAGACAGTTCCTACAGAGTTAATGGCGATTAACACTTAAGTACTTTTAGTAAAACGTAAAGCGTAAAAGTAAAACGCTTTCATCAAAGCGTCTTTAATTTTTCACCCAACAGAACTCTAAGAATATTATAATAATAACAACAACAACAACAAAATAAAAAAATATGTATTGCCAGTGAATGCTTAATTTGCCAGCAAATATCATAAATTGATTTGCCCAATTTTTCGTTTCACCAAAAATGAATGAAATGAAACAATTATTGTCAATGTTTTTCTCTTTTTTTGTTGGCCAAAACAAATTTCAATATTTCACAAAAACTTTCAAAATATATAAATTCGCTGATTACATTTCACATATTCAAATAAAATGAGTCGAATAAAAACAGCACAAGAATAACAATAAAAATAAGAATAAAATCAAAGAAAAAAATCAAAGCAAAAAAAAACCAGAGAAAAGTAAAAGAAGAGAATAAAAGAAAAGAAAACTAAATTGAACATCGAATGTGACGGATAGTCTATCATTAGAAATAATAATGGAAGTGAAACCGTAATTGTACCCTTTCACACGGCATTAATATAAATTTTTTTTTATTGTTGCTTTCTCCTTTTTTTTTTTGTTTTATTGTTATTGTATTTCTAAAGGCACATTCATAAATATAAATATAAATAAATCTATTCGTCTATATGCAAAAATTGAAGAAAAAAGAAATATCTAACAAAAGATGAAAACAAAGAAGACTCAGAGAAAAAAAAAACAAATTAGAAGAAAACAACAGAAAAAAAAAAAGAAAAGAAATGAAATGAAATGAAATGAAATGAAAAAAAACGGCATCAAAAAAAAAGTATTAAAAACAGAAATCTTTTAATGTAATGTCCTGTAAAGAGGAAAAAGAAAAAAAAGCAAAAAAAAAAACACAAAAAAACCAGAAGCAAGCAGCGAAGAAAGAGAAGAAAAGAATTGGTACCCTTAACAATCTCATGCCGGGCGCTGAACGCACTGGAAGTTATTCTTTGCATAGAATCCCCATCAAACATTAAAATAAGAAACTAAACAAAAACAAAAAAAAAGTAAAAAGAAAATCAAAAAAAAAAAAATAAAATAAAAATAAAAATAAAAATAAATAAAAGCAGCAAGAAGTTTGAGTATTTGAATTGTTCTATAAACGATTTCTCTTCATGTATTTTTCTAATTTACTGCCACTTCGTTTTCTGCTCGTCATTTATTTTATCACTCTCTATCTCTATTGCTATCTTTTTCTTTTTCTTTTTCTTTTTCTCTCTACCTCTATCTGCCTTTATATTACTTATTTTCTCATTCATCGCCATATTTTATTTCTTTTTTTTGTATTGTGTTTTGCACTGGATTATTGCCAAAGGAAACAAAAAACTAAGAAAACTAAAAGACAAAAAAAAAATTTTTTTTTCTTGTCGCTAATCATACTTTTGACCTCACGCTGCTTCAGGTAAGTTCTTGCATATTCATGCACACTGATCACCGAAACCAAACTGAGTCAATGTTCTTAACAAATCTCAATCAAACGATCGACATTTACCATAAATGAGAAATCGTAATAATTATTATAATAAAATGAGAAAGGGCGTTTCAACAATAAATAACTTAAGAAACAGCAAAAAAAAACGTTTCAAAGGGAAATAAAGAAATAAACAGAAAGTTCACTAAACTACACCAATAACCAAAAAAAAAAAAATAAATAATTAAATAAATAAGAAGGAAAATAAGAAGAAAATAAAAAACAAGTGAAAAATCTAGAATTAGCTGAAGGCGTTTCTTAAATATCCTCTAGATCGCTTGATCGATTGTGATTAAAAAGTCAAATATGAGAATTTCAATTTCACAAATTACAAAGTATTGTAAATTTTTGAATTATTTAAAAAAGTCTATTGTATGGAAGGTAGGTTCCAAAAAATGGATCTACTTTTTTAAATACATTTTTTTTTATATCAAAATACAAAGCCGCATAAATTTTCCTTTCAAATCCATCTGTCCATTTAATAATATTTATTTTTTTGCGGCATATGCCTTTTATGGGAATGGGTTGTAAATATGGACCCAGCTAAATCAAATTTCCAACTTTGTCACTAGCTAATTCTCATTCAAATATGTATTGAAAATTGTCATCTTTTTTTCCATCTTTTTCCATAGAGTATTTGGTCGTAAAAATTATTAAAAATTGGCCTATGCTAAACATTTTGCATTTCGACTATGATTCGTCACTGAGCCGAAACAATAAAATATCTTAAAAATTGGCATCTATGTCTAGATAATAGCGCCATGGATGGACAGATAGATTGCCAGACAGATGCACGGACAGATGGACAAACAGATGGACAAATAGATGGACAAATTGGCTTAAATCGTTTTGGAAAGTGATTCTAATTGGATCGATATAATAAAAAAATTGATCTATCTTAACTACTTTCTCAGTGTTACAAAATGGCTACACAAATTTATAATGCCCTATAACCACAAGTGTTGTTGTTGTTATTATTATTATTATTATAATTTTTTTTTTCAAATTTTCAATAATGACAAATTTTCATCTAAAATGTTTTTGTTACAACAAAAAATTGTTTTTTTTTTGGCCATGTATTGTTGAAATATTTATTCTAATGATTTTGGGAAAATCTGCGAACATTTCTTTGGTGAATTCTCTATTTAAATTATAAAAATATTCTGGACTTTATATGATTTGACTTCTGGAATATTGAATGCTGCAAAAAATCTTCAAAATTAAAATTTATGTAGACTTCTGTAGGAAAGAAGTAAAAAAAAACAAAAAAATAAAAAAATAAAAATAAAAATTTTAATGCAACATTCAAAATTCAAAAAACAGAAATCAGTATTCGTTGTTGTTGTGTCTCTGTTCTGTTTTTTCTTGTTATTGCTTTACCTTTTCAAATATTTCACCACTTTACTTTTCTTCTACATCTTCTTCTTTTTTTTCGTTTTTTTTTTTTTTAATGACGTGTATTAAGAAAAAAAATGCAATATTTTTTGCTTCTTTTGTTTCTTGTATTTTCCATCAATTTTATTACCAAATTGAAATGAAATAATTTCCATTTAGAATCACAATCACAATCAAGTAAAATATTTCAATAAAATAAACATTTTTTTTTTATTTCAAAAAAACAAAAAAACCAAAAAAACAGCAAAAAAACAACAAACAAAATACAAAAAAAGTTAAACTAAAGTAGAAAAAAAAAAGTAAAGAAAAAAAAAATAGTCAACAATAGAAGAAGAATAATTGAATGTGAAAGTGGTCTCTTATATCAGAATAAACAACAATAATAAAGCATCAGAGATCAAACAATGAACATTTTGAGAAAAACATAATAATAATAAGAACAACAATGTCGCAGCAGCAGGTCTAATCAGTTAGTCAGGAAGTTAGTTCATACAAAAAAAATATAAAAAAAAAATAAAGAAGGAAAAAGAAAAGAAAAAAATAAAAGGAAAACGTTCGACATTCACTTAAGAAATTCCCGCCTCGTTTCTTCATGGCACGCAAAAAAAAAAAGAAAAATAAACTAACAACAATTAACAACAACAACAACAACAACAACAATTAACAACTAACAACAACAATGCATATAACAATATTAAGAAAGTACGGTAAACAAAAAAAAAAGCAGAAAAGAACAAAGAACCCAACAAAGTCAAATAAAAATACGAATTTTTAGATGAAAAAAAAAATTTTATTTCGTTGTAATTTTTCTAAAAGTTTAAACGTAATTACATAAAAATAAGTGACAAACAAACAAATAAAACAAAAACAAACTACAACAAAAAATTAAATAAAATGGTAAAAATCAAAAAATCGAAAACCAACCAAAAAAACAAAAAAAAACAAAATGAAAAATTTCTCATAAGAATCTTTTAAGTCAACAATTTCGTTTACACAATTTTTGTTTTTTTTTTTGTTTTGTTTTGTGTTCTTTTGTTTTCCTTTAATCGATTTGGTTTCATTTTAATCTGTTGGTAGCACTTTTTTTTAATATTTTTCTTTTTTCTCTTGTTCCTTTTGCAACTTTACGAATTTGAAAAT
Organism: Melophagus ovinus; assembly: GCA_023089585.1. Lineage (NCBI taxonomy): Eukaryota > Metazoa > Arthropoda > Insecta > Diptera > Hippoboscidae > Melophagus > Melophagus ovinus. Next base: position 7,027,602 of record JAKKIB010000180.1, read on the forward strand.
TTGGTAATTTCTTAAAAATAAGAAAATTTCTGTTCAATAATCAAAGTTTACAAAAAAAAAAAAAAAGTAACGTTCATAAGATTTCAATAACTATCAACATCAACAGCAGCATTAATTATTGCCCTTGAAATTTATTCCATTTTCCATTAAAAAAAAATTTGTCTTTTCAATTATGTTTGAAATATATTTTAATGGTAGAAAAAAAAAAGAAAGACAAAAAAAAGAAGTCTCAGATGATTGAATAGAATTTTCACAAGTGATTCCCTTTTTTTTATCTGAATGGAAACTCTACTTCATAACTTTTATAAGTTTCCCGTATTATCACAATTTTCATAAGTATCACTATTGACACTACTTTCACAGTTTTCACAATTTTCACAATTTTCAAAATTTTCAAAATTTTCGAAATTTTCAAAATTTTCACAATTATCATAATTTTCACAATTTTCTTAATTGTCACTATTGATATTATTTTCACAATTTTCATAATGTTTACAAGCATCAAAATTATTACAACTATCACTATTATCATAATTTTTACAACTATTGTCATAATTTTTATAAGTTTCATAATATTTACAACTATCGCAATTATTTTTTTACAAATTTCACAATATTCAAAATTTTTATAACTTTCATAATTTGCACAATTATTTACAATTTTCACAACTATTATCACAAATATTGTCACAACTTTTAGAAATTTCTTAATTTGCATAATTTTTATAACTTTCATAATTTGCACAATTTTTTACAATTTTCACAACTATTATCACAAATATTGTCACAACTTTTAGAAATTTCTTAATTTGCATAATTTTTATAACTTTCATAATTTGCACAATTTTTTACAATTTTCACAACTATTATCATAACTATTGTCACAACTTTTAAAAATTTCACAATTTTCAGAATTTTTATAACTCTCATAATTTGCACAATTTTGTACAATTTTCACAACTATTATCATAACTATTGTCACAACTTTTAAAAATTTCACAATTTTCAGAATTTTTATAACTCTCATAATTTGCACAATTTTGTACAATTTTCACAACTATTATCACAACTTTTAAAAATTTCACAATTTTCAGAATTTTTATAACTCTCATAATTTGCACAATTTTGTACAATTTTCACAACTATTATCGCAATTTTTAGAAATTTTATAATTTTTATAACTTTGACAGTTATCACAATTGTCAGTATTGTCACAATTTTCACAATTTTCATTTTACATTTTTGATAATTGTCACAATGCAAATTTCTTTGTATTTTTTTTTTGATGCATTAATTAATTTAATTAAAATTCAATATTTTACAGAAAAGAGATTTAACAAAAAAACAAAAAAAAAAACAACACCAAATGAAAATAAGAGCTTTATCAATAAAAAGTATCACAAGATTATAAAGATGAAAGTGGCAAGAAAGAAAATTGTGTTTTTTTTTTTTTTGGTTTTTTGTATAGAAAAATGTAACTTTTGAATTAAATGTTTTATAAAGAAAGAAGAAAACTGCAATTTGTATATTTATGGTATAAATGATGAAAGTTAATTAAATTCGAAGAAATTATAATTGTCGATTAAATAAGTATAAAATATTTTCTCAGATTTTATAAAAAAATATTAAAATGAATAAATTTTTATTATTGATTAATTATTATCATTTTGTAAAATTTATATTAGAATTTAAAAATTCAATAATATTAAAGAAATTTTCCATTATTTGAAATTCTTAACTAAATAAATGCAATATTTATCTGATATAATTTTAACTGAAAGTGCTGTAAATCTTAGCAAATGGGCAATATCTAAATAACTTAATCTAAAAAAATTAATTGAAATTTTCATATGCAAGTTCAGTTACATTGAAATATCGATATTAGTTTTAGCTGTTTATCTCTAAGTAAGAATTTCGTATTTGTAGCCATTTTTGATTGATTTGATTAATTAAATTTAGATAAATTCATATATGAAAATTTTCAATATTTCTTTGCAAAATGTTTCGTCCAAAAGTGAAATCAAATTTCATTTGATAAGTGCGACGAATTTAAATTGATTACTGTAAACATTTTACTATGATCTAAGAAAAGTTGTATAAAAATTTTATGTAAAGAGAAATTGTTTAGAAAAATTGTTTACAAACATTTGGTGTCAAAGTTGTTAAAATTCATTATATGAAAATAACCGTTTGAAGTTGTTTAGCCATAAAAAGAAATCTCCTTCAAATAACTACATCTTCTTTATTTAGTTTCTTTGCTTTTGTATACCATTTCCTTTTTTTTTTTTTCTTTGTTTTCTTTTAAATTCAAATAATAATAAAGAGCAAGAAGAAAGAAAAAAAAAACAAATAAAAATTATGAAAGTTAAAAGAAAAATTCAAAAATTGTGGTAAAATTATGGGAAATTCTTTGCAGCAATAAAAACAAATCACTAGCGAAAGATATCTTTGCCAAAAAAAAAAAAAAAAAAAAGAAAAAGAGAAAAAATACTTTGGGGGAAAAAAAGGCATAAAAAGCTGAATGAATTAAACAACAAGTAACAAGCAAACAATTTCTGCTTCTGTGCATTTTATGTCTATGATGCATGCATTCGTAGACATTAAAATATTGTCATATTCAAGGTCGAAAAAAGGTGATTTATTTTATGGAAAAACAAAGAGAATCAAAATAAAAACAAAAACAAAAATCACCAACAAAAATGTTAAGAAGTAAAAGCATAAAATATGAAAGAAATATTAAGCGCACAACTGTTGCTATTTGTAAGTAAATCTGATTGGTTGATTTCATTCAATCATTTCAGCCAATCAAAATATTTTTACTCCAATCATTCTCTATATGAGAATGATTAAAGTGAGACGAAACTATATACATGAATTTTATGCAGCATAAATTTTTGCGATAAGTGACATATATTTTTTTATATATATTTAGAAATTTCAATAAATTCTTCAAAGATCTATGGGAAGTTTATTTATTTTTTTATCATTGAGCTATAAACAAAAATTTTGAGCTTATTATGATAATTGTCCTGGCTAAAAGAGTTCAATTAATTCATTTATTTGTTGCTTAACAAAAAAGAATTCCAAAAAAAAAAAAAAAATTTTGGGTTTTTGTTTGGTATTTTTTATATTTTTCTCTTTTTTTGGGTCTCGCTTTTGATTTTTATTTTCTTATTTTTTTGCTCATTGATCTATTAAAAATGCCTTCTAAAAGTTATGAGTTTCATGGTTAATTCAATTAACATGATTTCTATCTGATTTTCTAATAATAATAACTATTAACAAAAAAAAAAAAAAACAACGAAAAACAATAAACTAACATTTTAATTGCAATATTATTTTAATTTCTTTGCTTTTTTTTGGTTTTGCCTTAAAAAATTTTTTTTATTACAATAAGGGAAAAATCTATCATTCTAGGAAAAATAAAAATTTATCATAAAAAATCTATAATTATTAGCCAAGACATATACCCTAAGCCATGTCAGAGACAATTCTTAGGTGTTATGAGGAAGAGTCAGATTCAAAATTACAGTCGATCATTCGGCAATTTTATAGAGAATAAATTCATTAAATTTGAATAAACATTTAACATTAAAATGAATGCAACACGTAAATAACATTTTTAAAAGTATTTTACTTGAATTATACTTAAAATAATTCATCCATATAAAATATTTTCATTGTTATTGATTTGTTAAGATTTTGTATGTGAAAAAGCAGTCAACTTCTTTAATAATTTTAATAATTTTTCTACAATTTATTTTTTTATGCTTACTTTTATTTCAACTAATTTAGAGAGTGTCTAGAATCCATTCTTTACCATCGTTTATTCAAATTCATTTAGGGTTGTTGGCTTAAATGTTACATTTACATTTACAATAAATATTTGTTTGTTTGTGTATGTGTAAGCGCTTGTTGTACGTATGTGTATATAAACTTTTTTTTGGCCAATTTATATATGGCTGTCTCATTTAAGCATCGATATGTATCGAACAAATATGTTAACATTGGCCAGAAGAAAGTTTAATGCATATGCCGTTTAATGTAACAGAGCCGGCCGATATGATTTAAAAAATATGACACGCCTACAATAAAGTAGTAGTATTATGAGAGTACAGCATGAATATTTAAAAATTCGTTTCAAATCGATTTGATGTATGAACAACATACAAAATTGAGTTCAAAATATTTTTCATAAATTATTTGTTAAATTTATCGAATGAAATAGAATGTTACAACTTTAAAATTATATAAAATTATATAAAATTATATAAAAATCTTAAATTATATGGCTGAAAGCGTTTTTAATGCAATACCAGCAGAACTCATTAAAATTAATCGATTTTTTCATAAATAAAATTTTTTCTCAGGAATTCGTAGGAATATCATAGTTCATATCGTTATTAGATCGATAGATTTTGGATGGTACTTATGTATGTGTATGTGTATGTGTATGTGTATGCATATATATGTATGTATGTTTATGTGTATGCATATATATGTATGTATGTATGTGTGTGTGTGTGTGTGTGTGTGTGTGTGTGTAAAGAAATGGGTAGAAAATTTGAAAAATTTATAAAAGTCACCGCAAACGCAACATCACTTGATCACTTTTGGCCTCTTTAGACCGTCTATAAGTTCAAGCCAACCAAAGCACTTTAAAACGGCAGAGAAAACATTGAAACGTCCAGATATTTAAGATAATGCAACTGAACATCATTGATAAAATTTTAAATTTCATAATTTTCTACCGAATGAAACTTAAAGCACTCAAATATCGGGGAAACTAATCAAAGTACTATTTGCCAAAGAAATTTGTTGCATACATTTCCATAAACTAAATACATTACTTTTTTATATTTAATGTGTGTAATCGCTTTATGTGGGTGAGTGAGAGTATTTGCCATGGAGACTTAAAAGCACCTTATACTAAATAGATATTGATTTGTAGCATCAGCAGTAGCATGAAAATCTTAAAAAATTCATTCGGGAATTTGATAAAAAGCAAAATTCATCCTACAGCAAAACGAGTAGATCAAGTTTTTACTAGAAAGTCCAGCATCATCCATTTATAAGACGGCATTAAAAATATATTTACATTGTTTTTGTAAAGATTATAAAGATGGGAGATGGAGAAAATGGGAAAAGCCGTACCAATGGAACTCATCGTCTAGTTTCAATCGTGAAACAAAGGATGAGGGGCTTGGGATTTGGGACAAGATGGGAGATGTGAATATCACAACATTTTTCTAGCGTTAAGATATGAAAGGAAATGGCCAAATGATGATCGTTTAAAACTTATGAAGAGCAAAAATTCTACGATCGTCGTCTAAAATCATCTAAAGTGTATCTAAAATGTATTTGCCGATGTTCTTTATCTTACCGTTGTATCTCGCATAGTAAAATTAATATTTCTGGGTCCAATAGACAAAATGGATGGACATAGGCAATTCAAATTCATTATATTAAAATTTTGTACATTCACACATATTTTATTGATATGATTAGATATTTGAATAAAAAAATAATGATATTTCTTCTTCTTCATCATCATCATCTTCTTCTTATTTTACTAATTTGATTTTTTTTTTTTGGAAATAATTAAAATTTCCACTTTTTCGTCTAACAAAAGCTAAAAAAACGTGTAATTATTGCTTTTATATCCAAATCGAAAACCAAAATCGTATTGTTCGTGTATTAAATCGCACATGAAATTTAATATATTTCTGTGTAGAGATAAAAAGTACAGCACAATCGGACACAAAAAATTTTGCTCCATACCAAAAACAAAAACAAAAAATATCTAAATAGAGTTCTCATGAATGTACTTGTTGTGTATACGTGAGTTTGTGTGTGTGTATGTGTGCGTGTATTTTACAATGTTTATTACGTTTGAATAGATGTCGCCATTAAAATGAGACAACACTACATACATTTTAATTTATATAAACAATACAGAAATAATGGTTCCCCTAATAAAACTCTAAGTTAGAGCGAGAACATTTAGTAAATCAAAATATATAATAAATGTGTACAAATGTGTGCAAGCGCAAACACACGCGTGAACATATACATACGCAGACGCATACAGTTTTATATATAGAAAAAGAACAAAAAACAAAAACGAGAGAAAAGAAAGGGCAAAAAAAAGCCCGAATACAATAACAAAAGCAAAAACAAAACAATGGCAAAAATGAACCAATAGCAACATGAAATGAAAGAATTCTATTTGGTGATTGGTTGATTTTTATTATGTTCTGCTTAAAATGAGAAAGCAAGAGAGACTGAAAATTGGGAATGTTTAAAAACAAAACAAAAGCATGAAAATAAATGCAAAACAAAACGGTAAAAAGGACGAGCTTTTTTTTTGTTGCTTCTTCTACTTCTTCTACCACGGCAACAACTACCACTATTTCTACTTCTGCGTTTACATGCACATTTACCTCTTCTTCTTTTTCTCGTTTTACTTTTCTTGTTTTAGTGTAGTTGTTGTTCTTGTGTTTGTGTGTGTGTGTGTGTGTATGTGTGTGTGTATCCTCAGGTCATAATAATGAAAACTTTTGCTAGGTTGTAACATATTATGAAGTTTAGCATATATACACACATACACATACACACACACAAACACACACACACGCAGATATATATAAGTATATATGTATTAAGTAAAGAGGCTGTTTTATCGAATGAATTAGCAGCAGGATGTGTAAAAACAATAACGGTACGAAATAGCTTACCTGTTTGCCTGTTTGCCTGTCTGGCCTTTCCCGCCTGCATTATCAAGCAATGCCACGATTTACTTGCCACCGTTTACCAGTTAGCTTGGACTTTTTTTTGGTTATGTGCCAATTCTCAATATACATATTTTATACATATGTACATACATATGTGTGTGCGTGTATATGTTATTTTGTTTTTGTTTTTGTTGTTGTTGTTGTTGTTGTTGTTGTTCTTTTATGAATTGTAAAACATTTAGAATGCCAGTATGTTATAACTGCCACATGTCGTAAAATTGTCTCAAAGTAATCGCGTACAAATGAATTTTTTACCGCGTAATAAAATTTATTAATATAATTAAATTAATAATGTTTATTTAATAGAATTTAAATGCAATTAAATTCCAATAAAATTATAACAATAATTAGCATAAAATAAATAAATAAATATATCAAATGATACAATACAATAAAATAAAATGAATAAGGATTACAAAATATAAAATGTGAAAATTTTTTTTTACATTTTTTACATTTATGTAAATAATGAAACGATCATATCAATAATTATAACAAAGGGAAAATCGATCAATATAAAATTATTAATGAAATTTATTGAAAATAAATAAATTCTTAATCAAAATTTTTATTTGTATTTATTTATTTAAAATACAAAAAATCAATCTGAAAAAATACTATGTAAGAAAAATTATGTGAAACTATGTAAAAAGTAAAAGAGAAAAACGTTTCCAAAAAAACAAAAAAAAATTAATGTAAAAGAAAATCAATATCAAAAATAAAAAATAAAAATGACATTGAAGAAAAATTATAAATAAAAACAATGAAGAAGTTTTGTTGTCAATCGCTTGTCAAATTTTAAATATTTTACGCCGATTTATGTAAAATGCTTAAAAATTCTATAAAAAATCTCTACCAAGTCAAGAAAGTCAATCATTTATATGTATTAAGTGATTTGAAAAATTTGTTATGTGAAAAATGACGCACCCAAATAATGGACTGAGTTAGATCAAATTTTTTTCCATAGCGTCAATTTTTCGTGAATATATATACAAAATTGTCATTTTCTTTGCCATCTGTTGACTTTTTTCTTCCGAAACAGTGTGTTATATGGAGAGAGATCATGATTGAATCGTTATCAGTTTTAATAACGTTCGCTTCTGGGCTAAATTACATCAATATACCAGATTTTCTTTAAAATATCTAAAAAATTGTGACTTATAACTTGGTAACAAATTTACATGGATTGGCTTTAGACGGACGGATGGGAGAATGAATGGACAGATGGATGAATGAAGTGGTGGAATGGAGTGGTCGATGAATGGACGGGTGGTTGGAGGGATGGTCGGACGGATGAACGGATAAGTTAAGGAAAGAATGGACAAATGAACGGACGGATGAATGGACGAGTGAACGGGCCAATAACTAGGCGAACGAATGGACGGATGAACTCATTAATGAACGGATCGATGAACAACGGATAAAAGGACGGATCAATTACCGAATAAGCGCACGAACGAACGGACTAACGTACGCACTAACGAACAAACGGATGAAGGGACAAAAGAACGGATGGATGAACGGCCAGACAAACGGACAAATAAATTAACAAATGAGCGGACGGATGACCGGGTGAATAAACAAATGAATAATAGGGCGGACAACTAGACGACTGAACGGGCGACTGAATGAACGGATGAACACATTAATGAACCGAACGGGTCTATATTCGACGCTAAACGGAACGAATTAAGGGGCGCTTTAACGAACGAATGGATAAACGGACGACCAAACAGGCAGACGTAGAGACATATGAACGTACAGATGGCAGGAAGGACAATCAACTTTAAATCGATACAAGAGATGATTCTGAGTTTTTAGATCTATATCAAAATCATTTTGCGTATTCCAATCATTTGCACACTAGTTAGAACACTCTAAGCTGTACCATAAAGGGTGTGGAGTATAACAAATATTTCTCTCTTCTCTATCACAAATTACAACTAAAAGTTTTTCAAAATTCTCTTAGGTTAAATATTGCAGCAGATTTCTTGCGAAAGAGAAAATGCAATGGAATAAAATTCTTTCACAAATCTCTTACAAAATGCATAATATCGGTCAGATTAGCTGAAGTGTAGTTAGAGCGAAATTTTTTTTTTTATTTTTCGGTGCAATATTAGATGCTTGGATTCTGGTATTTAAATCATCATGAACCGCTGTGGAGTAATTTTACAATTTCAGAATTTTACTTGTTTCCATTTCTTTTGTTGGAACGTCGTCAAGTTGCCACAGTGATACAGTAAGAATAGAAATAAATTGCAAATTGCAAATTGCAATGAATTGATTATTAATCCTAATAAAAGTAATAATTTCACCATCAGTCCAATTCAGAGGCATCAGTAGTTATTTCGCCAAAATTTAATATCCTAAAATTATTATATTCATATTTCTGAGCATATTCCTGCCAAGGTTCATATTTTTGTAATATGCAATTAAAAATTTATTACTTAATAAAAGCAACGAGATGTACAATTTTATACGCCTATTCCCTCTCTCATTCTTTCTTTTTGTCTTTTTGTCTTTTTGTCTTTCTTTCACTTTCTCTCCATCCACATTTCACACTTGAAGCGTTTTGTAAAATGACCTGCTGTGGTGAAAACATATTTCTTTCAATTTTTTCCTTTTTTTTTTTTGTTTTGTTTTGTTTCATTTTTCTTATGCCCACGTAAGTCACATCACACATTTTTACTCCATTACCCATTTAAATCTCCTTGGTTTATATGCGATTTGATATACTATAATTTAACTAACAATAATCTAACTCTAACTCAAACTCTCTGTCTAACGGTTTCTTCTTGCATCATCTTACAACACAAAACAACACATCGCATCGTATCACATCGTATCACATCACATCGTATCACATCACATTTCAAACTCTCTTCCTTCTTCAACATTATCATTATTAAAATTGCTCTTTCGTTTTGTTTATTTGTTTGTTTGTTTACTTGTTTTTGTTAATTACTTCTTGATTTGTTAATGGTGCAAATGACAAAAACTTCTATATATGAAAAATTATACAATATAAACACATACATATATATATATATATATATACATATACGAGTAAATAAATAAACAAATAAATCGCGCAGCCCAATTCAACTTAACTCAATTCAACTCAACTCACCTCAAGTCAGGTTAGGCTAGCTGAGCTCAGCTCATCTCAGCTCCATTTAACTCAATCTGAACATACACGTACTTACTTATTTTCTTATTGTCTTTTTGCTTTTCTTTTTTCTCGTATGGAGTAAAACTCCACGGGTGATCTCATACATGACAAGATAGAACAACAGAAACAAGCAAAAAATAATGAACAAAAAAACGACATAAAAAATAAAGGGCAAACCGTATTAACGGTACTTTCTTTATTTTACTTACATTAAGAAATTAATTGTGATATAGATAAAGAAAGAGAGACGGAGATAGAAAGAAGAAAAAAAAATTGTAGAACACTTTGCTATTGCTTTACGTCACTTCCGATACTTTGACTATTAAAATTTATCTATTAAAAAAAAGAAAGAAAAATAAGCGTTAGAGTAGAAATTCTATAAAACTTTTGGCAACTTTGTAAAAATATTCAAGAGATAAATATCATTGAAAACATGATCCAATCGAATCGAAACGAATCGCATCTAATTTGGTATATATTCTTCACATATCGATCAATCATTCTTGCCATAACTGAGCATTTTCCAAAAAAATGCAAAAATTTCAGCTGCCTACTTTTAGTATTTTGTAGGAGTAATAAATAGAAAACATGGAAAAAAATGTGATAACTTAAAGTTGTATTAATTTAATGTAGGCGTGGCCGATTTGCATGATTTTGGAATACACATTATTGGATAATGTAAAATTTTAGTTTTGTTTTTGTTGGAATTTTTAAGTGTCTGCAAAAAATATTCATTTCATTTTCATTTAAAAGGCAAAAATGTTTTCCGTTTACATTGCACTGTAAGCAGGCTCTTTGAGCAATTTTACTCAAATATAATGACAAAATGAGCTTATTTCCAACCTCGGTATGGTGAGCATAAAAAAGGAAAAAGTCGCAGATAATGAAGATCGTTTGCGTTTGGGGTTGAGAAATAAAATTTCTAGATGTTCAAAGTAGATTAAATTATATTGTCGTTTCCCACAAATATTTATATAATAGCAAGTGAGGAGTGTATAGTCGATTGGAGGCGACTTTTAAAATACCCTACACCATTTTGCGCAATATGATTAAAAAGTCAATTAAATGAATTACAAATCAACAAAGTTAACAAAACTGGATTTTTGAAAATAATTTGAAAAGTTCGTTATATGAAAAGATCTTGAAAAAATTGATCTCTATGGACCGAATTTGGAATACATAGTTTTCATTGCAAAGTACAAGGCAGTGCCAATTTTCGCTAAAATATATTCAAAATTGCAATGACTTTTAGTAAACGATTTTTTTTTTTAAAAAGGCGTCATGAGGAGCGTAGTCGTAAAAAGGGTCTCACTTTAAGCATTTTTAATAGAGGGCATCTCTGGACCAAAACACATCTATGTACCAAATTTCATTAAAATATCTCAAAAAACGGAGACCTGTATCTTGTAAACAGATGGACAGACAGACGTATAGACATGTTTAAACCGATTCAGAAAGTGTTTCTGTCTCGATCTGTATAATACAAGCTAGGCTCCATCTCAACTTCTTAGGATGTTGTAAACCTCTGTACAAACTTACAATATCTTGTAACGAAAATGGTGTAGGATACAATTATACAATAAATCAAAATAAATTAGAAATGTGGTCATGTCGATCGGGGCCTTTTGCTTAATCTGAAAAACGTAAGTAAAAACTCAATAAAACATGAAATAATAAGCCAAGAAAAAGTATAAAAGAAATTGACAATTTTAAATAATTTGCACATGGTCCAAATTGATTCAACCAACTTAAATTAAATAAGACCAATTTGAACTAAATTTATTGCATAATACAGATTTAGTAACATATGAAAATATGGACCACAAAAACTGTATAAAATAATAAAATTACGGCATGTAATAATTTTTGTTTCAGAAAACGTAAACCGCTTACCATCTTGATGTAAAGAATGTGGATACGGATATGGTAAAGTTGTGAGAATGTTGTTCGGTACTAATAATTTTCCCAAAACGGTCGTCTTTATTTTTTGTCTTTCTTCTTGTGCAAATTATTAACAAAACAAATCAAAAATTGCAACATAAAAAATTTACATCAAACAAATGAACAAATGAATGGATAGACGTACAAACACCCTTAAATTGGATCTGAATCAGATGGATTGATTGGAAGAAACTAAGTCTAAGTATTAACCTTTCCTTTTTGAGTTGCTATAAACTTTTTACACAAACCTTGAATATTAACTTCTACCTACCCTAAAAGTGTACCCTAGAAGTGTACCCTAGAAGTGTACCCTAGAAGTGTACCCTAGATGTGTACCCTAGAAGTGTACCCTAGAAGTGTACCCTAGAAGTGTACCCTAGAAGTGTACCCTAGAAGTGTACCCTAGAAGTGTACCCTAGAAGTGTACCCTAGAAGTGTACCCTAGAAGTGTACCCTAGAAGTGTACCCTAGAAGTGTACCCTAGAAGTGTATTCTAGAAATGTACCCTAGAAGTGTACCCTAGAAGTGTACCCTAGAAGTGTACCCTAGAAGTGTACCCTAGAAGTGTATCCTAGAAGTGTACCCTAGAAGTTTACCCTAGAATTGTAGCCTAGAAGTGTACCTTACAGGTGTACCCTAAAAGTGTACCCTGGAAGTATACTCTAGAAGTGTACCTCAAAAGTGTACCCTTAAAGTGTACCCTGGAAGTGTACCCTAGAAGGATGCCTTAGAAATGTACCCTAGAAGTATAACCTAGAAGTGTACCTTACAGGTGTACCTTGGAAGTTTACCCTAAAAGTGTACCCTACATGTGTACCCTACAAGTGGCTCAAAATGTAAAAATTTTGTTACATTTTCACATTTGTCGGACTAAGAGAGTCCTACGTTGATTAAACATCTAAATTTGCAAACATAGATAAATTGTTGTAGAAAATTTTAATGAATCTGAAATCATTTAAAATTGATTCTTAAATCATGGTCATTTTATGTAGAAAGTTTATAATATAAAAAATTTTACAAGTTATTAAATTTATTGTACATAAATTAATAGAAAGTGTTAATTAAAACAATATATAAAATAAATATGTGATCACTGTCCGATAAAATGATTTAATATGTGTGATGTTCACGCATAATAATTACATTTTTAATCTAATCGAAAATTCAAAGACCGTCATATAATTCGGATTAAAGGCAATTCATAAGAAAAAAAAAAAGGAAAAAACATGAAAATAAAAGAGAATTAAGTTTTAAGAAACAAAAAATGCTAATTTTCGTATATTTCCTTCCACTTTTTATATCAGCATGATGTAATTACAACAACAACAATCAACAACAATCAACAACAAATTGTATCGATTAATACTTTAATAAAAAGAAAATGAAAATCTTTATACACACACACACACACACACACACACATACACAAACATACAGTGAATTTTTAAAGGAAAAACAAAGCACAATAACAATCAGAATCAGAAAAATATAAAATGTAACGAATACAAAGAAAAAATATGAAATAGAAAAAAATCTACAACAACAACAAAGTGACAAGAAAGGGGCACAGGTGGAGAAGATCCAAATTATAAAAGAAAATTTCCATTTTCTTTTTGTATCTATCTATTTCTTTCTTTTTCTCTCTATATCTATCTCTTTCACACTATATCTCTTTCTTATTTGAATCTCTTACCTTCATTTTGTACGTCTTTTTTTTGTTTGTTTGTTTGTTCGGTTTTATGTATATGCTTGTGTATGTGTTTGTGTTGTGCGTAAAATTGAATAGATAGCAAAATTTGGTTTTTTGTTTTTTTGTTTTTTTTGGGTTGGGTGTTGGGAGGGGGTGGGAAGAATAAAATTTGTTAAATCGACACGCGCGCCATTAAATTATGCAAAAAGAAAAATCAAAAGTGAAATTTCTTCAAACAAAAATATATAACGACGACGACAACAACAACAACAACTACCATAATAATAATAATAATAATAATAATAATAATAATAATAATAATAATAATAATAATAATAATAATAATAATAATAATAATAATAATAACAACAACAACAACAAAGACGCTATTATAAGAATAAGAAAAAAGTTCAACAATAACAACAACAATAACAACAACAATAGCAACAACAATAGCAACAATTTAAAACGAAAAAAAAGAATAAATAAATAAACCAAAAGGCGAAGCAAAAAGGAAAAAGAAATGTTTGCTTTACAATCAACACCAGCGACCATAAATGCTGTTGTTGCACCATGGTCTGGGCCCATGATTGAACGTTTACCAACTTTAGATGATATTCCCCATAAAGGTAAAATAATAAATAAAAATAAAAATAAGAAAATGATAAAAAAATAAAGAGAAACAGTAAAATTTATTCCACTTTTATTTCACACTTTACATAATCATCATGATGATCATTATCATCATTATCACAATTTAACATAATTTTTTTTATATTTTGGCTCTTAACTGTTTTAATACAACTGAGTTATTTTTTTTAATTTGCTTTAATCAATTTGGTAATTTTTTTTTGTTTCTGTGCATATTACAATTCGAAATTTGAAGTTCGAAATTCGAAGTTAAAAATTTGAAGTTAGAAATTAAAAGTTCCAAGATTCGAAGTTAAGAAATTGAAAATTTGAAATTCGAAGTTAGAAAATTCGAAATTTAAAGTCAAAAATTCGAATTCGAAAATTTTAAAACAAATAGCAATGACAGTAAAAGAAACGAAAGATGAAGAAGAAGAAGAAGAAAAGGACATCAAAAAAAATGAAATGTACAAAATAATGGTCAAAAATATGTAGAAAGTATTTATTTGGCATATCGATAAAAGCATCGATATAAAGCTTTCTTTTCTTATTTCAGACCATTCCAAAAATCTGGTACATGTAGAAAATTTCTCAGTTGTTAATGACTATCAAAACTTTTCTTTCGCTCTTTCCTTTCAATTCCTTTTTGCAAGTTTTTTTTTCAACTATTTTTGCTGCTTCTTTTTTTGTAGCCACCACCAAAAAAGAAGAAAACCAAACTAAAACTTGAAATGAAAAATTATTTATATAAATATTTTTTTTAAATTATTTAATAAAAAATCAAAAACGTGAAATGAATTGGAAATTATTTAAAAATGGAGGACAAATATTTGTAATTAGAAAAAATAACAAAAAAAGGCAAAAAAGACAAAAAAGGCAAAAACTCGCAAATATTTGAATGTTATTTTCATGATTAATAAAATTTTAACGATATCACTCGAAATTAATGAAATTCGTTGATCATTATGGCGTTCGTTTGGCATAAAAATGAAAAAAAAAATACTTTTATTATCAAGCAAGAAATTTGCCCGCCAACAACAACAAGAACAAAATAAATGGAAAGCAATGTAATAAAATTTTTTATAATTTTTGGCACAATCGAAAAATGTGCAAGAAATACAAGAAATGCAATAAGCGCAATAACGATAATGATGATGATGATGATGATGATGCTTCAAAATATAATCATTTAAATTTTTTTTGTTTTAATTTTTTAAAAACAATAAATTAAATGTTTAAGAAAGAAACCAGAGTAGAAGAAGAAGAAGAACAAGAAGAAGAGAAAGGCACACATATACACAGTACAGATGCATATATATAAATATACATATAAACATACACACACACACACACACACACACACACACACACACACACACACACAACACACGAGCATTATACATTAACATTATCGGCAGCAACAACAACAACATTATTATTATTATTATTATTTATTATTATTATTATATTCTAATTATTCAGTTTAAGCGATTTTAAACCAATAACAACAAACCAATAACAGCAACTTATATAACAACAACAACAACAACCATTTTTTTAAATCATATAAAAGTTAAAAAAATTTATATATAGAAAAAAATCGATAGAAAAGTAAATTTAATAGAAATAGAAAAATATATAAATATTTATTTATAAATAGAATAATGATAAAGAAGCATAATGATAAAGAAAAAAATATGTTTAATGAAGTGAAAAAAACTTTGCTTTTCTTTTTTTTCTTTTTTGTTTTCTTTTTTTAATGTTATAACATAAAAATTTTTTTTCATTTTATATTTTGCATTTTAATCAAAGTGAATCTGTGAATGTGTCTTGATCCAAAACTGAATCAGACTCCGACCTTGAATCTAAATTTATAATAGTTACATGGTACACAAAAGCCAAAGCTAAATATTTATATTCGAAATGTGTATACACACATATATATATATACATATACACATATATACAAATATACATGTATATTAATTGAAGAAAACTTATGATAAATTTATTTTTAGTTTTTGCTTTTCTTTTGGTTTCCTATCAATTTCCTATAAATTAATGTGACATTCCGAAGCAAAAGAAATTTACTATTTTTTTCTTTTTTTTTTTCTTGGTAATGCATTCAAAAATAAGTAAGTACTATATAATTGGTCAATGCTCATTTCTAAATACCCTACACCACTTTACCCACTATGTTAAAAAAGTCAGTTAAATGAATTAAAAATCAATAAAGTTCACAAAATTGGAATTTTCAAAATAATTTGAAAAGTTCGTTATATGAAAAGAGCTTAAAAAAATTGACCTCTCTGGACTTAATTTGGAATATATTGTCTTCATCTCTAAATCCAAGTCAATACCAATTTTCATGAAAGTATATTTAAAGTTGTAATTTTTATACAAAAAATGACATTTTTTGTACGAAAAGGAGTCATATGGGGCGTGGTCATAAAAAACGATACGATGTTAACCATTTTTAGTAGGTTGCTCCTCTGGGCTAATATAAATTTATGTAACATATTTTAATAAAAGCAACCGAAAAATTGGTACTTGTTTCATAATAGCAGACGGACAGACGGACAGACGGAGAGACGGACAGATATATCTAAATCGTTTTAGAGAATGATTCTTAATCTATGGGATGTATCTCAACTTTTTCTGGGTGTTATAAATATCAGTACAAACTTATAATGTCCCCTATTTCTAATGGTGTAGACAAATGGTGTAATGACACGATTTGGAAAAATTGATTTGGTAAATTCTTTTGCTACAACTTTTTATATTAAATTCAAGTTAAATGTATATGGAAAATATCCATATCTATATTTATGTCTATCTAAATATATATTTATCGATATATCAAATATGAATTTCACATTTCTTCAATATATTTAATAGGTTATCAGTTTTTTTTCGCTGTTTCAAAATATCCATACAGTTTCAATAACGGCACAAGTTTAAGCTTATTTAAATTTATTCTTAATTTTCAAAGAATTAACAAATTATTTCCATTATCATGAATTTCTATTGAATTGTATTCTAATTACAAATAGATCCACCTTTTATTATATTGATCAACTTAGAATCATTTTCTGATTTGATTTAGACATGTCTGTCCATGTGTCCATCTGTCCAACTGTGTGCAAGCTATAGGTCGCAATTTTAGAGATATTTTTATGAAATTTCGTACATGAATGTATTTTAACATAAAAAATTTGAACCAAATCGATCCATTTTTACGAAAAATGTCATTATATGGAGTTAAGGTTCAATTTTGAATATATTTTAACAAAAATTGACACGGCCTTCTATTTTAACATAAAAAATATATATAGCAAAATTTGAACCAAATCGATCCATTTTTTTCAATCCCCTCTCCCACAATCAACTTTCTATGTAATTGGATAATTTTAATTAATTTTTTTATAATTTTGTCGGCTTGAAATTCTCTTATTTGATTTTAATCGCATTAAAATCGCAGTCTTCTAAAGCATTTAGGCCCATACAAATTCTCATTTGTTGTTATTGTCAAAATTTATTCAACTATATACAAAAATGTAACTTAAAATGTTACGACTGTAACATGTTTGATTGCAACATCATCATTAAAAAGTTCTTTTTTTTCTGTTTAATTGTATTAAAGTAGTTAAAAAAAGTACAGAATAGAAATTTTGCCAGATGCTGATAGATTAATAAGCACGATGTTGTAATTTCATGTAAATTTCATAACTCGTCTAATTATTATGGCACGTAAAACAAAAAAAAAAAAAGAAAAAAAGAAAAAAAGAAAAACAAAACAGACGAGAAGTGCATTAATTTTCGTTACGCCAACAATCGAAAATGTTAAATCAAAGTTTTAAGATTTTCTTGTAGTAAGACAATAATTTTAACAATTTTATCACTACATTACATTACATTATTTCATTACATACAACATTATGGAAACATGTCTGTCCATACCAAAAAAAAAAAAAAAGAAAAAGTACAAATCAAAGTAAAAGAAAAAAAATGTTTTTTTTTGTGGACTTGAAAAAGAAAAGGGCAAAAAAGTAAGGAAAAGAAAAGTAAATGGATATTTATCTTGGCCGCGGCCAATATTACGCTATGTTACATTTACATTACGTTACGTTTACTTCTCTATTTCGTTCTTTCTTTCTTACTTTCTTTCTCTGTTCCTCTCTTCCGTTTTAACTTTTTCTGTCAATTTTTTTTTGCTTGTTTCTTCTTTTCTCTTTATTTGTAGACAAAATGCATACCATGAGAAATTTATCGTGCTTGGGCGTGGCCAGTGGTCTTGTTGGCAGCAGTGGTGTTGGCATTGGTGTTGGTGTTGGTGTTGGTGTTGGTGTTGGCGCTAGTGCTGGTGCTGGTGCTGGTGCTGGTGCTGGTACTGGCGCTGCTGATAGAATTGGTGAAATCGATTGTGGCATCATTACAAGTATAACAAGCGGTAAAGGTGCTACCGATGCTACAACAATTATGGATCCAACAACAGCAGCCGAAGTAACAGCAACATCACATGCTCACTCATCCTATTTTGCTCCCACCTATTACCATTTGAACGACGAGGAATGTATGTTAAAAATAAACAATAATTATCATTAAACTAATAATAATAATAATAATAAAAATAATAATAAGGAAAAATAAATTATTCAAAAATATCACAATTATTCCTCATAACAAATTTCATTTCATAGCACATTTCTTTCTTTCTTTCGTTTCACTGCTTCTTTTGTTTTATTTTTAAAATATTCATTATCTCTATATTTAGAAATTACTAACTTCAATATTGAATCGCATAAAAGGAGCTCATATTGAAAGAATTTATGTAAAATCAAATAATTCTCATTATACCACGATAATTTTACCAGTTTTATTTTCAAAAGATATCATTCATTTTTATTCTCTTATGCAAAATATCTAATTTCTAATAATTCATTATTAAAAAGAATTTATATTTCAAGCTGTTTATGGTGAAGTAATCATCGTTAAGTGAAGTTAATTGTTAGTCGAATCATTCTAAATCAAATTTTAGATCATCATTGACATTTTCCATTAACTTTTATACAAAATTACTAGAAATTTTATTTATTAATTTTTAATGTAAATTTCCAAAACCTCATTTAATAAAACTTATTCCACTTTACATCATTTGTGCCAATAGAATTTAAAAAGTTTATTCAGAAGTTGAGATAGACTCACTTTTTATAAAATTCGTGGACTCAGAATGACTTTATAAATCGATTCAAACATATCTGTCCGTTTCTTCATCTGTCCATTTATCCGTGCGTCTATCCGTCAGTTCGTACATCTGCACAACCGTAACTCCGTACATTCGCCCACTTGTCCCTCCGTACTTTTTCCCACTCGTCCCTCCGCACTTTTGTCCGTCCATCCATTCGCCCGTCTGTCCATCCATCCACCTGTCCGTCTATCTTTGCGCCCGTCCATCCATCTGCACGTTCATTCATCCGCCCGTCCATCCACTCGCCCGTCCGTCTCAAGCCTGCCCATGTAAATTTGTCATAAAGTTAGAGGTCGCAATTTTTGACATACTTTAACGAAATTTAATGCATGGATGATTTTTAGTCTTGGGACGAAATCTGTTAAAAATGATGAGAATCAGACCACTTTTAAGATCACTCCTCCCACTCCCACTCCTCCACTCC